>BTPG01000007.1:70536409-70589833 GCA_036245525.1 Semisulcospira habei
AATGATGCATAAGTTTTGATCGCGTTAAGAGCGGCACCACACACACCAGTGGCAAAAATAGCTGACAATATCAGGGAGCGTTTAATGTGGGCTGGTCTGTGATTCTGGGCCCTGCGGCTATGCGCCGCAGGGCAGAAACACAGACCATCACACGCACGGATGAGATGAATTTTGTTCGTTGAAATACTCTGAGGCATGCGCATTTTTGTAATTATCTTCTTTCCGGTTCCGGCCTAAAAGCGTTCAACCCAATGTTAACACTTCGGCTGTCGGTAGCAAGTTTTGTCGCGACCATGATTCCTGCAGAAATCATCCCGACAAAACCCCGTTTACCGACAGCCAAAGGGTTGATCCTAACCTATAACGCACGATTACGCACATACACTGCATGGACACACACAAACACACCAAGTTTTACTAAAATAAAGAGAGAGAAAAAAAACCTAACTGCAAAAGTACGCCTTAATATTGCAACCAGTCATCAGGGATTATAAGCTCTGAAATAAAGACATGAAATTAACAATAACTACGCCGTAATATTGCAACCAGCTGTTTGGGTTAAGAATATTAAACTAAACAGTGTTAAACTCTAAATTAACACTGGCCTCGCTTTTATATTGAGACAAAACTGTTCGGGATTAACAATATTAAAATCTAAAATCACAACATGAAATGACAATACCAAAAAATCAAATACTTCAAGCTGAGAATAAAAATCGAAATCCTGGAAAAGTGCACATTCTAAAATCAGAAACTCTAAAGTATCATTTACCTCGCCTTGAGATTGCAACAAGCTTTCCGGGATAGTGACTATTAAACTCTAAACTCAAAACATGAAACGATAATACCGAAAATTTTGATTTCAAATACTTCCAGCTTGAAAAAAAAAACCTTTCTCCGGAAGCTCCGACATGTGCGCGTTTCGCCCTCTGCACCAAAAGATTTCCATTTTCGGACATGCTACGAAATGGGTTCAGGATATGAAGATTTTCCTTCATCATATGTGTATCTTTAAACCTGAAATGAACAAAACTTATTAACTCATTCTACCCCAGACACACCACACTAAGAGAAGGATCGACCATGACAGTTCAAGGGTGATGCCAGAATAGCTTGGCGCCTATGGGCGCCAAGCTATTCTGGCATCACCCTTGAACTATCATGGTCGATCTGTGTCCTGCACTGCAATGCAGTCTTCAGAGGGCAACGGCAAAACTTGGGGATTTCGGTGATGGGGTAGAATGAGTTAACAGACTAAACAGTAAACAAAAGGTCCTCGGGCCGACGACTGCCGGCGTCGGCCTGAGGTCATTTCGTTCACTGGGACACTTGAACCCCATTTGGATGCGTACGATCGTAATCAAGCGGGGTATTTCAAAGCCCTGCCCAGAGGTACACAGAGTTTTATCCCTTTGCGGATATTGCGTCATTTGGGCTATTTAGACGAATTCTGCATATCCTTCAAAGCCAGTAATATTCTGATCGAGCAAACACTTTAGCAGATCTGCCGCGCAGTGTCTGAATTGCTAGATCGCGAAAAATTCTGGATTTCATTAACTAAGTTCATAAACAGAACAAAAATGCAATAAAGTTTTGATTTCTTAAAGATTTATGAACGAGCATGTTATTATTCAACAGACATTTGAGTTCCATTTCACACTCCTTACACCCACTCACGTGCTATTAAACTGAAATCTAGTTTAATCTGTTTGAGACTGAATTTCAGCGCGAATGTAAACATTTTTCATTTACTGAAGTGGGTGTGAATAGATGATCTGCCAGGGAGGGGAGTTCACTAATCAGATACTCATTATCAAGATTTATCCATCTCGCGCAACTAATTCAGAGAGTGAGAGCGACATGGTGTCTTCCACCAACATAATACATAAACAATTAATGTTTATCCGATCTGTTTTGCCGTTCACCCATGCGGTACAACCGGTGCGTAGACTTCATGCATACAGAATTAGGTTTCCTCAAGATTTTGCAAGAGGCAGAGATTCTCATGAGCAGATGCAGGGGTTCACGAGAATCTACGCCTCTTGCTAGTAAGAATCAAACTATCATTTATTTATCTCAAGCTGAAAATGATAGCTTCCTCAATGACAATGCACGTAAGGCGCCGTTTTAATAAACTTTAGAAATGGATGCAAGAGGAATAGATTCCCATGCGCCTCTGCGACTGCAGGGCATCTAAAGAATCTATACTGACGAGTAAAAGAAATCCTACATTTTGGGAATCATCGGAAACACGGTCGTGTTTCCGATGATTCCAAAAATGTCGCATTTCTTTCGCGAATCAGTATATGAATCTTTTTGTTATGCATAGTCATCATTTACCTTCACCCTTCCTCAGACGAAGGTAATCGTTGGAGCTTCATTTTGCGAGTATGAGTTTCTTCACCGCGTGCAAGGCAGCGTTTCGATTAACTTTAGACAAGGCCACGAGGGACCCTCGGTTTTGAAGTGGCCAGGACACGATTGTTTCGAGTGATTTCCTAGGTGAGTGCGGTCCTTTAATTTTTAATCACATCGACGCGTGACGCTGAAACCGCCTCCTTGGAGAACGTGCAAAAAAAAGGTTAAGGTGTGGTGGGGGAACGGGCATGTAGGGCCGCTAGTATACTTGGAGGTGTGACCGTGAGTGACTGTGGCGCGAGGTGATAGTCTAACAATATTGCTGAAGGCAGGAAGAGAACCACGTTAATTTAGTAGTGGTGTTTGTCGTGATTGCAGAACTGTGGCGGTAACATGGACACAAATTAATTCAGACGAAACAAGATAAGGATTTCATCGCGAAGTCTACCGTATTGTTTGGAGCTCACGTGCGTTTTTCTTTTAGGAACATTCAGAGCTGTTCGTATTTTTAAGCTTATCCTTCTGATCCATTTCCCTCCTCTAAGCCAACCTCTGATCAACACACATGCCGACGCACACAAATAAAGACGGACATGACACTCAGCGCTTCCCGCCATTAGTACCCCGCTCTGTGGGCTGGAGTAGCGACAGGAATTCTGAAGAAGAAGAATAGCATGAGCAGCAAAATGACATCACTATAAGCTTCACGTCATGGCATCTCTAGTCTCACGACGCCGTGTACACTGTGACGAATTTGATATTTCACGTCACTCATCCGAAAGGCACGCTCTTCCAGAGCTGACTGTTTTGTTCCACACAGCCTCTTCCAGCGCTGACTGTTTGGTGGGAGTAAATAGTGGCTCCAAAACTTGCAAAAAATGAATTAATTATTATTGAAAAAAAGTTGAAGAGGTACAACGCTGGATTACGAACTCATTCAGTATATCCCTTTCATCCCCCACCCCACCCCACCCCTGCCCCCGCCTGATCCGCACGGCAATGGCACACACAAACACAAATGGCAGAATGGCACACAAAAACACAGACACACGGCGCTTCCTACCGGATATACGTTCTGCGGGCTGGCGTAGCCACAGCCATTTCGAAGAATAAGGTGGAATGGCCCACGCCGACAAAGCCTCTTCTGTCAGTATGAGCTTGCATGTATATTCCACCTTTTCCACAATACGTTCGCAAATATCATACAAAAATAAATGAAGTAGAACATCACGCCAGCTCATACACATGTAAAACACTGAAGTTATGGTGATTTGCATCAATTAGGAAAATTGTATAAAACACTGACGCGTTTGGTGCTTTTACGTCACCATCACTGTTTGATTCTTCTGATGAAATCAAGGAGTCTTACTTTTGACATTTTTTCCGCATTGAACTTTAATTTCGAAAAAGTTGAAGAGGTACAAAGCTGGCTAACGAACTCATCCAATGTCTTTCTACAAATTAGCCATATCCAAAATTTCAAGTGCATATAATCAAAATTGCGGACTCTAATCTGGGTCAACCGACTTTCTATAAACGGTCTTTTATATCTTCAATGAGACATCCAATTACAATATGCTCGGAGGCTCTCTTAGGCCACCCACTTAATAAAGCATTTTGCCAAGTTTCAAGTTTGTGCGTACAGTAATATAGGAGATTCTGGTGTTTACATACATCCTCACACATACGGCGCTTCGCGCCAAATCGACGTTCAACAGCAAGTTTAGAGTGGCTAGACGTGACGTCATTTTTATCTTTTACTTCTTTGCCAGACCATGAGCCCCGTCTGCCTGTTATGTCCTTTGCATTCTACGGAACGCGCTCCGACCAGCCCCGACCTAAAGTTTACCGTATTTTTCATAAAATCAAGGAGTCTTACTTTTGACATTTTTTTTCCGCATTGAACTTTTATTTCGAAAACGTTGAAGAGGTATAAAGCTGGCTAACGAACTCATCCAATGTTTTTCTACAAATTAGCCATATCCAAAATTTCAAGAGCATATAATCAAAATTGCGGACCACACAAAACCCCATAAATTAACCACCCCCCCCCCCCCCGCCCTCCCCATACCCCCTCCCCCCCCCCAAAAAAAAAGGACAGAAAAAAACACGTTTAGAAACGGCACGCACAGCACAATTTCTTTTGTGTTGAACATCAAATCGCGTTGTACTTGTCCTTTATAAGCGTGTTTGTTTTTTTTGTTGTTGTTGGGTTTTTTTTGTTTGTTTTTTGTAATTGTCTTAACATGGAAAAAGCATATTAAGAATACCACTCATATAGCTCTTGTTGGTCCATATGACTTATAGATTAGGTTATACCCTTTTTAACCCTTTCCCTGTCGGTAGCGCTTTTTGTCGCGATGATTCCTACAGGAATCATCGCGACAAAAAGCTCTACCGACAGCCAAAGGGTTCAAACCATTGTACATGCAGGCGGCAGGGAGTTAAAGCAGGCATACTGTAGACAGTACTGACGCCTTCGTGCACATGAGAACTTGGACAACCTAAAAACATTATTGGCACTCTAACCGACCACTCTGTCCTTTGTTTTTGCGTTTGCAAAACCCTAGCTGCAAACTATGATCTGCCGATTCCTTCTTAATAAAAGCGCGTCTGTCGGCATTAACCCCTTTAGAGCCATGGGCGCATTTCCCGAATTTTGGAAGTGTTACTTAACGACTATGTACCACTTGCAGGAGGGATTGACCATGATAATTCAAGGGTAGTGCCAGATGAGCTAGGTGCCTGAAGGCGCCAAGCTAATCTGGCGCTACCCTTGAATTATCATGGTCAATCAATCTCCTGCTGTAGGGTGTTGGCGCTAAAAGGGTTAAATGTGTGCTTGTCTGTGATTTTGGACCGTACAGCACATGATACTATTTACTAATTACAAGTTAGAATCTCTCCGTACAGATTAGAGCCATAATACTTAATTGAAATAAACTAACACTGACTCCACACATCTCGTGCGGCACTGCCGTAGGGAGCTGGCTGGCTAGCTCAGGTGGAAGAGCGTTCGACATTCGTCCGAATGACTGGGGTCAAAATTTGTTCTGAGCTTATGCGGTGCCCCGTCTTTGAAATTGCCTTCGTGGTGGACAACAGCCCTGAACGACTAGCATTTTTCGTATCGTCGTCTGTCAATGTGTATATTACTGTTTTTGCATAACCAGGTTTCGACGATAGCTCCACAGGGGGAAGGAATCGAAGTTTTGGAAAGAGTTTCGTGCCCCTTACTCACAGCGTCAATACTAACGCTCTGAGTCAGGGGCACAAAACTCTTACCAATTAGAAGTTAATTCAATTACCTTCCCCCGTGATAGCTCTTCACTTTCATCGAAACTTGAGCTGAGGGAGATGACTAGCCCATTATATCTTAAGGGGCGCCAAGCTAATCAAACACTACACTTGAGATATCATGGTTGACCTGTCAATAAACACTTTTACGCAGTGCTTCGGAGGCGAAATTCATACAAAAAGGTGATTTTTGCCATACAATTTCAGAATTCAGAATGTCCAATTTTGGAAAGCAAGATTTTCAAATTATTCCACTGAAATTCTTGCTTGTATAAAAATGGACATGCATTTTTGTAACAAAAGCGAAAATTTTCAATGTGATAGATTGAAAATTTATCTTTTCACCAAAAATGGACATATTGGCTTTTGCCATGGTAGGTCAGATTTATATAAAGAGCGCCGCTTGATTCTGGACATGATAGAGATTGTGATAGAAACTAAAGGCCTAACTTTCCTCATGAGACTGAGATAATGTTGTAGATGGATTAGCTGTAAGAGATTTTGTTGGTTGCATGCCCCGTGATAGTGGCGGGACGCGAGGGCATGATGAGATCGGTTCATGCACAGTGGTAATTGCATACAAAGAAATGGCGATTAGAGGCATGACTGGCATTCACTCGAAAAGTTCTCCCGGTATAATCTGTCTCTTTGGGGGAGCTAGATAGCTCGGGTGGTGGAGAGTCCGACTCCGTCCGAAAAGGTCGCGGGTTCGAAACCAGCTGGGGTTGAACTTCGTTTAGCTTTTTTCCCCGGTGCCATGTCTTTGAAATCACCTTCGTGGGGGCACAACGACATTAACTCCCTAAGCCCTGAGGACGAAATTGTCATTTTGGAGATATCTTCTGAGGTCTACGTCACAGTTTCCAAGACAGATCGACCATAATAGTTCAAGGGTGGTGCCAGAAAAAAGCGCCAAGCTATTCTGACGTCATCCTTGCACTATCATGGTCGATCCACATTTTGTCGTTGCACGTCTGGACGTTATGGGTAGAAAGTTTGTTTTTCTGGTATAAATTGTCTGTCTGTCTGTCTGTCTGTCTGTCTGTCTGCCTGTCTGTCTGTACTGTCTGTCTGTCTGTCCATCTGTCTCTCTCGTTCTCTCTCTCTCTCTCTCTCTCTCTCTCTCTCTCTCTCTCTCTCTCTCTCTCTCTCTCTCTCTCTCTCTCTCTCTCTCTCTCCGGTACTGGTCGATGTACTCGCAAGGGAGTTAATAGGTTACTGCGGACATAAAAATCCCAGACCTCTACTTTTAGAAAATTGTTTTTCTTTCCATCCTGCCCACCCCGCCCCTTCTCGTCTCTCTCTCTCTCTCTCTCTCTCTCTCTCTCTCTCTCTCTCTCTCTCTCTCTCTCTGCTTCTTTAAATGTGTTTCCTTCTTTCCCAAAATAGATGTCATACGTGTTCTAAAGCAGTGCATGTGTATGTAGTTAACAACTCTGAAAAGCGGCTCAAAACTTTACCATCAGAAGCTAAATGCAAATTTGCTTTCTCTCTCTCTCTCTGTCTGTCTGTCTGTCTGTCTGTCTGTCGCTCTCTCTCTCTCTCTCTCTCTCTCTCTCTCTCTCTCTCTCTCTCTCTCTCTCTCCCTCTCTCTCTCTCTCTCTCCCTCTCTCTCTCTCTCTGTCTCTCTCTCTCTCTCTCTCTCTCTCTCTCTCTCTCTCTCTCTCTCCCTCTCTCTCTCTCTCTCTCTCTCTCTCTCTGTCTCTCTCTCTCTCTCTCTCTCTCTCTCTCTCTCTCTCTCTCTCTCTCTCTCTCTCTCTCTCTCTCTCTCTCTCTCTCTCCCCCGAGTGTTACCACTAGAGGCTGTGTTAGTTTACACTGTAAAGAGTGTGCTCATTTTAAAAAAGAGACTTTAATTTTCAGTCTCTTTCGTGTCTTTACATTGAGACAGACTATTAGGTTGCGTGATTTAATATTTGTTCACTGGATGATTTGTATTCAATTACGTGGCCTTTTACCGCTGTATAGTCTTATAGTATTTTTTATTTCTGATTTTTTTCCTTATTCAATTGTTTTTTCATTGTTTATTTTGTGCACTCTGTATTTTTTTAATAAGTCCAAGCACATTTTCCATCAATGGTGCAGTTATGAGAATAGGGCACCTCAATGTTTTCCATCTGTATAACAAACTAGCCGACATATCTGTATATATTAACAATCCTACACCGTTCCAACTGTTCGAACTCAGTGAGACGCGTCTGAGTTCCTGTGTGAGCCGGCGATGCAGCAATCAGTATCCCCAACGTTTCGGTTATTAGACGAGACCCCTTGTCTCCCGGTCAAACTGGCATCGCTGTCTATATTCATAATTCTATCCAGCATTTAGTTCATCGACGCGTCGACCTAGAAACGATGGGGGTGGAGTGCGTATGGGTCGAAGTTAAGTGTCCGAAATCAAAATAGCTATTAATTGGGTTCTTATATAGAAATGCCGCCTCATCTTTTGAGTGGTACAATCAGTTTAGTCAGAACCTTGACGGAGCTTTAAAAAAAAAGAGGGCCGACATTCTTTTATTGGGCGATTTTAATATAGATTTACTTAAGCCGCACCCCGCCTGAGGCACAACGTCATCTCAGTTCGGCTTAGTACAGTTAGTGAAATCATCCACCAGAATTACTTCAACTACTTCCACGCTTATAGACCACATTATATACTAATAAACCCAAAGCCGTCTCTGACGTAGATGTCTCAAATCTTAGTGTTAGTGATCATCATCCTGTGGCGTGCTCCTGGTCTTCTAAACTCCCTAAACCAAAAATGAACGGCCATACAACTATAACGTATAGGCCATTCAAACACTTCAGTAAAGACGAATTTCTATTTGATTTAGAAAATACTCCTTTTAATGACGTGCTCCTGTCCTATGATCCTAATACCCACCCCAGTATTTTGTACTCTCTTTTCCTAAATGAACTTAATAAGCATGCTCCCCTACGCGAGAGGAGGGTAAAACTAACATTCTTTCCTCCATGGCTTACTCCTGAAATCATGCACTGGCGATGGCGCTTAGAAACTATCTACGTAGCAATAAAATGTTTACTGAATATAAACAACAGCGTAACCGTGTTAAATACATGATCAGCGAGGCAAGAAAAAAGTTAGTTCGTGACACGGTTAAAGACAGCAAGGATAACTCTACTATATGGCGCCTTCTAAACACACTTACTAGGGGGTCTCCAAGTACCGCAACTAACATTCCCACTAATCTTACTGCTGATATATTCAATGACCATTTTTTTTCGATTGCCAAATCTCTAATTTCGTCAAGCCAGGATAACACTTATTACCGTTCTAATCTGCTGTCTGAGTTTTGTCAACAAAAAACAATGGACACAGCCCCGTTCAACATCCCCATGCTAGCTGTTCATGAAGTGGGTTTACTCATAAGTAACCTTCCAAATAAAAAGTCATCGGGGCCTAATGACATCAGCCCGAAAATACTTAAGCTGTCTCTCCCATACATCATTGTAGAATCCTTAACTTACAGTTATAATCTCTGTATCCAGCATAACACTTTTCCTAACGAACTTAAATATGCCAAAGTAATTCCACTTCCAAAAACAAAAGGTTGTTCTGACCTTAATAATTATCGGCCTATTTCTTTATTATCTGTTTTGTCCAAACCACTGGAAAGGCACGTTCATAAACACCTGCTTGCTTACCTAAAAGACCGTAAGCTCCTCCACCCTTTCCAATTCGGATTTCCTCCGCAGCATTCATGCCACACAGCACTTACACGCCTTGTTGAACATGACTAGAGGGTATGAATAAGTCACAGTTAACAGGAGCAGTCTATCTAGATTTTAAGAAGGCTTTTGATCTGATTAACCACGCTATTCTGACTGCTAAGCTTCACACATACCTCAATAACAGAGACGCAGATGCTTTTTTCACATCTTACCTTACTAAAAGAAAACAAAAGGTTCTTGTTTATGGCTCATACTCCTCTCTCAAAGATGTAAGCTTCGGAGTGCCCCAAGGGTCTGTACTGGGGCCTCTACTGTTTTGTTTATTTATCAATGATTTGCCTCTACATATTACTTGCCAAGATTACAATGCGACCTTTTTGCTGACGACACCTGAGTTCACACTACTAGTAAAGATATACAGGTAATTTCCGACAACTTACAACAAAGTCTTCATGAAGTATCAGCTTGGTGTATAAACAATTCTATATTTATTCATCCAGCCAAAACGAAATCGATGGTAGTCGCCACGCGCCAAAAACAGAAGATAACGCCTCTATTACTTAACCTTTCACTTAAAGGTAGTCAAGTAGAACAGCTAAGCGAACATCGCGACAGTCAGCTAAAATGGCAAGCTCTTACAGACGCCTTATGCAAAATAGTAGCAAATCAATCTCTTAATGTTATCAAAACTGAAATATTATATTGATTCAGATACCCGTAAACTATTTTATAACGCTCACATACGTTCTTATATCGTCAACGGTATGGGATGGATGTCGTGAGGTCCATTTAAAGAGACTCGATTCCCTACACAGACGAGCGGCTAAATAATCTGCCCTGATCCACACCTAACCACTGAAGAAAAGCTCTCAAAAGCAGGCCTGCCTCTTCAAGGTCATTTCAAATATAACAACCAATATTTATGTTCAAAGTGTGGAAGCGCAAAACACCTGAGTACATCTCCACTTTGTTCCGTAAGTCTGAGTCCAAGTTTGAAAACACCAGAAAGAATTTCATAGTCCCAAAACCAAGGATCGACCTATATAAAACTAGCTTATCCTTCTCAGGTACACTTATCTGGAATGCGCTTCCCGACCATGTAAAATCCGCTTCCTCGCTATCCTGTTTAAAAAAAAGAGTCTCTGCAAGTATTTCGTGGATCACTCGTAAGGATGCCTTAACCACTTGTATTATATGTCTCTTTCTAGGCTGGGTTCAATTTATTCCCAGTTATGCCTGTTATCCTTTTTTTTTTTTATCATTTTGGACTACTTAGCTCTGTCTATGTGTGGAGGGGAAGGGGGGGGGGGAAGGTGTCTGTGAGTCTATGAGTATGTGTCTATGTGAACAGTGTTGTCAATTGTTTGCAAGTATTATGTTTTACTTATTAGTTAGTCTTGTAGTTGTTAGCAACGGCAGGTTTGTAAAATGGCTGTGTCGATGACGATGTCAATGCCTTAACCGTTGTAAAATAAAGTTTCATTGATTCATTGATTTCTCTCTCTCTCTCTCTCTCTCTCTCTCTCTCTCTCTCTCTCTCTCTCTCTCTCTCTCTCTCTCTCTCTCTCTCTCTCTCTCTCTCTCTCCTGATGTATTCCGCCTCTCTGCGCATCCACACGTTTATTTATTTTTCCCTTGGTCGCTTAATAACACATCTACTCGCCAAAAACAGTGGCGTCGTACGAATTGCTCATCTACAGAACACAGAAATCGTTTATCAGTAATGATCCTCGCCTGTCCATGACGAGTTTACAGTATGTTCCTCTAAGTGCGCGCTGAGTCCTGCGGCCGATGTGGGTCCGAGGACCTGTACGGGGCACTGGGCTCCTGTCCACACAGCCCTAGGGAGGAAGACAATCAAATGGAGCCGGTAAGTTAATGGCAATTTGTTGACGTTATCTTCCTAAGGCATTAGCATTGGGCTGCTGGACACAATTACTCGTACCTCAGGGAGATAGTATTGCAGCATGTTGTGTCATTGTGGTGACAATGCGTTTTCTTGTAGGGCTTGTCTACATCTGTGCAATTGTTTGTTAATTTAATAGTTATTGACTAATTATTGTTAGTTATTGGCGATTAAGGCGAGAAGGGTAAAGGTCAGTCTGGCCAGCCAGTCTGTACGGAGTTAAAGCAAAATAAAATAAATAAATAAATAAAATAAATGGAATGAAATAAATAAACTTTAAAAATAAAATAAAATAAAACAAACAAACAAACAAACAAACAACCAAAAAATATATATAATGAAACGAAACGAAACGAAACAATCAGACAAGATTTTAAGCGTGACAGATGAAGGTTATGTTTTATGTCTGAATAAAACAACAGTTTCTTCTTACAGAATCTTGTGGTAAAAACTTGCATTCTTCAGAAAGTTAAAATGTTTGCCCGGGAACAAGACTTTTCTTGGAGCTGGCTTCCTTTTATCAGCCATTTGTTGCAACAGAGTCGTGTGATTACTTAGCGCACCCGTGTGCTGGTCTGTGACTTTGAACATTTCGGCTACAAGCCGTAAGTACAGACCATGGACCAGTTGCATGAGTGAGCTAAGTCCTGCGCGAAGCACCTTGCTTAATGGCTGGCGCAGAACTAAGCTCACTCGTGTAGCTGGCCCCAGCACAGTTATATAGATTTGATAGTCATATATCCTCACAAACAAAAGAAATGCGACATCATCGTCGGAAACATTTTAGCGTTTCCGATGATTCCAAAAATGTACCATTGCTTTGCTCATGAGTATAGATACAGAGTTCCCATTAGGCACGCTTTCATTGCAGAACGGTTATGATAAAATCAATACTTTAAAAAAAAAATTGTTCACATAGCTTTACCGAATAGGCATTAACTTTTTGTTATATTTATTACATCTACAGTGGCACCTGTTTTGTGGAGCCACCTTGTTTACAAGAAAGACGTGGTCATACAAGACAGGTGCTTTATAAGAGAAGTCTTGAAATGCTAAAAGTGTCACATGTCATTAACTCATTCTACCCCAGACACACCACAGCAAGATAAGGATCGACCATGATCGTTCAAGGGTGATGCCAGAATAGCTTGGCGCCTATGGGCGCCAAGCTATTCTGGCATCACCCTTGAACGATCATGGTCGATCTGTGTCCTGCACTGCAAGGCAGTCGTCAGAGGACAAGGGCAACATTTGGGGGTTTCGGTGATGGGGTAGAAGGAGTTAAAGAACATCATTTATGAGGCTGCAGCCGCTCAAATGATGGCCTGTACTGACAGATAATCTTTCATAAGGGTGAGCGCTCAAAACAGGTTTGGCTGTATCATGCTGTGGGTGCACTTTGTAAATGACTCTGTTAACAATCTGTCGCAACAGACGTTTTGTTTGTTGAGATTTCGTAATAAATTCATCGACAGATATCGCATCGAGAAAACCAGATTCGAACCATACTTTTCCACCCAACAAGGCAAACTCCAGGGCCGGATCACTTACATGTTTGGGGGGGGGGGAGGCAAACAAAAATTTGGAGAAATTAACCACCTGAAACAGACACCTAAAGCAGAGTTTTGACTGTTTGGAGTATGGCTTTATTTTGGTTTTTTCACCAAGGTAAGCAAAGATCATCCTTCAGTGTATCAAAGTTTTATGTTGTAGTTTTTATGGGGGAAGGGGGGGCCATGCCCCCCCCCCCCTCTGGATCCGGCCCTGAACTCTTATTGCCTCCTGAGGTTTGGGCGCGTGGTATGTAGCAAAACATCTTCGGACCCACGGCGGAATAGCAGTGGGCCCGCGTACAACCGTGCGCGGGCCCACTGCGGCCACTGTGGGCCCCAGGATCTTTGCTCACTGGGATGCCTTTCGTAATCCTCACAATTACCTAATTTCATTACGTAAGTAGCTAATTATGTTAACGAGCCATAAAGACATTGCTGGTCACATACGTGCACCATGCGGACGCGGCCTATCTGTGACCTCACATATTGCGGACGTGACGCACAAGCATTCTAAGCAAATTACACAGCAAGCATACCAGCATATTATATAGGTGCACTTTTATATAACATGATAATTCAAATCAAAATGATTACTGCCAAGGGTGCAAAATGCAGTAACCAAGAAAGAAAGAAATGCACTTTTGCGTAACAAAGACAAATCAATCAACCAACCAATCAATCAATCAATCAATCAATCAATCAATCAATCAATCAATCAATCAATCAATCAATCAATCAATCAATCAATCAATCAAATCAATCAAATCAATCAAAAAATTCCAACAACCATAATTTTATAATTTAAAAAAAATATAGTTTACAATCAATCAATCAAACAAATAAATCCAACAACCATAATTTTATAATTAAAAAAAAACAAAACAACAACAACAACAACAAAAAACATCTAGTTTACAATCTTTGTCCTCGTCCCTCCCAAAAAAAGGTTCATGTGTCAACGTCCATATTGTCCTGCATGTAAAGGCAAAATACATTAAGAACATTGTTATCAAAAGGGATATTTTCTTGTTTTTGTCTCACAAAAGCGGACTTAAAAAATTAATGTCTTCTGCTCGCATGGGGCGTCAACATCGCGTCACAGCCAAGTCAGTCGCTTTCACAAACGCTGGTACTAACGATCTCTAATGACAATTCCTAGTCACACAGCATCACCCTGCAGGCATGACCTAGTTGTGACCTAATGTATAGCAGATCTGCTGCACGTGCACGTTTAACAAACACAACGTGCACCGTAGCACCTGCCGCGTCATGAAAGCCTCCAGGGATGCGGGGAGACAAGAACAAGTTTTGGACAGATGTTCAGCCGTGGGATGCGATTGTTTTAGAAATAATATATTCCACGTGTTTTCAAAGTTCGTTGCGAACACGCGGTAATGAGCTAGCCCTAACATCCTCCTCAGTTGGAGGCGGATCACTCACAGCAAGAGACATAGATCGCACGAGCCCCTGCATCATCCTCAGTTGGAGGCGGATCACTCACAGCAAGAGGCATAGATCGCACGAGCCCCTGCATCATCCTCAGTTGGAGGCGGATCACTCACAGCAAGAGACATAGATCGCACGAGCCCCTGCATCATCCTCAGTTGGAGGCGGATCACTCACAGCAGAGACATAGATCGCACGAGCCCTGCATCATCCTCAGTTGGAGGCGGATCACTCACAGCAAGAGACATAGATCGCACGAGCCCCTGCATCATCCTCAGTTGGAGGCGGATCACTCACAGCAAGAGACATAGATCGCACGAGCCCTGCATCATCCTCAGTTGGAGGCGGATCACTCACAGCAAGAGACATAGATCGCACGAGCCCCTGCATCATCCTCAGTTGGAGGCGGATCACTCACAGCAAGAGACATAGATCGCACGAGCCCCTGCATCATCCTCAGTTGGAGGCGGATCACTCACAGCAAGAGGCATAGATCGCACGAGCCCCTGAGGCCGTAGGGGCTCGTGTGAATCTATGTCTCTTGCAGATGAAAGAGCCGGTTTTTAAAGTGGACGAGATGCGCTTTTGTAATCTAAGGTAACGGAAGTAGGCTTTCCTTTTTTTTAAAACTGCACCAGAGCGTACTTTTTGCGATCTACGGTAATCTGACCCACACTGAATCGAGTTTACAGCGCTAGCTGATTTATTTTTCTTCATTATCTTTTTATGCGTTTGCCGATCTGTCATACCAGTTTTACCCAAGTCACCTTTAAATACATCACGTTTGACTCGCCCGCCTACTCATGGTCAGCACTTATGCGGGAGGCAGTGTTTTACTCCTTCACTGCCACTGCATGCATATTGTTTGGAAATTATCGTAAGTTGACTTCAACGTCGAAGGTCCGTCAAAGTAAGATGGATATAAAGTGGTTTCAACAAGACACAGAGATCCTCATGAGCCCCCGCAACTGGATCTCATTCATTTTTTTCGGGCAGTGATGGAGTTTTAAGTGATAAATGAGGTGCGGCACTTCGTAGGGAATCCGCTGTACATCAGCCTATTAGCCAAAGATACAACGCGTCTAACGTCATCCACACCCAATAATGAATGGCTTTCGCGCCTGCACGCGTCCGTGAAGACGGTGTAACTGCAGTCAAGACAGCTCAATGGTGGTACCTGATTAGCTCGGCGCCTTAACAGGCGCCAAGCTAATCCGGTACCACCCTTGAACTATCATAATATGATTTCGCATTACCTTCGACTATCACTCCTCTTCTCTTCACAACCATTCTGACGTATCTTTGTTAATGTTGGTGTCGCCGTTAACACAGTAAGTGAATATCCTGAGCAGAACGTGCAAGTTAATTAATCAACGGTTGGTCTTGCGTATGAACAACCACCAAAAAAACAAAAAAACAACAAACAAAAAAAAAAAAAACAAGCACAGACGGCGCGTTAGAAACGTAATATCTCGCCCTTTGCAAGCACCGGGGCGTGTGTCACTGATAATGCCGACGAAGCCATACGAGCCATGACAAAATATCAGCAATGAATGTTTACTTGTCAAAGCCAACTGCAGGACAGGCACCGACCGTGATAGCTCTATGATTCAGTCATTGGATATGATATGATGTAGGAAATAATCTGTGATAGTAACATCATGTAAGATTCTTTGAGAAATAATCTTTTTCATGGGGTAACCTCCAATCGTTTTACCCCTTCCCTGTCGAGACAACTTGAACACCACCAACAAAAAAAAAAAAACAAGAGGTACAGATCCTCAGTAGCCCCCGTAGTTGCTGGCGCTCATGAGGACACCTATGCCTCTTGCTGACGCAGTTTTGTATCTATGTTCCTCGGACGGCTGGGGGCTCTGTGGCCCTGAATTAATACAGCTTTCAGAAACTCAGTCTCAGTGCGGCGAAGAGGTTGAATTGCATGCAACATAATGGTGAGGTTTCGTTTGAAACAAACGAACTCTCAACAACGAAAGACAATGACACCACGGCGAATAACCAGCATGTACCATATGTGTAGACAACACTCCCAACATCTCCAAGAGACATAGATCCTCATAAGCCCGGAGGGCTCATGAGGATCTACGCCACTTGGAGATGTTGGGAGTGTTGTCTACGCCTATGGAACCCGTCGCGATTTTGCTCTCGTTCATTGTTGCGAGTCTTTCGTCGCAAACGGAACCTCACTAATGTCTTCCGCATGATACGAGTTCATGACGAGAAGACATGAGATTCAACTTACCGTTAAGATATATCCATCAGTTATCAAACCTGTCTTGATTTCCGGGTAGCAACGAGTAGATACGAGTTCATGACGAGAAGACATGAATTTCAACACCGTTAACTCATTCGAGACGTGCCGCCTCCGGATACGCGGCTTATGAGCGTATCCGGAGGCGACACGTCTCGCATGAGTTAAGTTTTATCCATCAGTTATCAAACCTGTCTTGATTTCCGGGTATCTACGAGTAGATACGAGTTCATGACGAGAAGACATGAATTTCAACACCGTTAACTCATTCGAGACGTGAAGCCTCCGGATACGCGGCTTATGCCGCGTATCCGGAGGCGACACGTCTCGAATGAGTTAAGGTCTATCAATCAGGGATCAAACCTGTCTTGATTTCCGGGCAGACACCTAATCATTTTTGCAACGTTTAGAAGCGTCACTTACTGTTCGCTATTTTCTGGAATATTCTTGAGGTCTCAAGAAGCCTCGCTTTCGATTTATGACTCACACTGTGGTGTGACGTCCTTTTGAGTTTCACGTCACTGCAGGCCACAAATCCAAGAGAGATGCCAGTTTGGAACAACAGAAAAAGAAAATTGCAAAGAATGACTTCGAAAGAATGTTGCAGGTGGCATCAAAAAGCCTCGTTAAAACAAAAGCCAATATGTCCAATTTCAAAAAAAAAAAAAAAAAAAAAAAAAAAAAAAAAAAAAAAAAAAAAAAAAAAACACACGAGATTTTAATTGTTTTACAATAAAATTCTCACTTTTCCACCCTTTCCCGAAAAAACAACAACATTATATACTGGCTTTTCCCCCTCCAAATTACGGCAGAATTGTACTGTGAAATTAGCTCGGCGCCTGGGAACCACATACACTTCAGCTGTGGGAGACAACTGGCAGTAGTGATAGTTAAAAAGTATGGCCACATTGTCTGTGGTGTCATAGGGGTAAATGCCTTAATACCCCGGGAATTTCGGGGAATCCCATAATGCGAGAAAACGCTGCCAGAACTGGCTAATAATTATTAGCACTACTGGTTTCACTTCCAGTGCCAACCGCTCAAAGTTAATTTCCATGACAGCTGAACGAGTGGTGGCGGATTAAAAGCAAGTATACGTGAGGCAAAAGAACGAGATAAATAGTGAATTGTATTATATTATATTGAGCAACACCTTGCTTGATATTGTGCCGATAACATGCAGCTGTGATTACGAGACCCGAATCAAAATGTCCGAGTCGTAAGACGAGGATATTTTATTCGGGTCAAGTAATCACATCTGTCGGTTATCGGCACTATATCAAGCAAAATGTTGTTCAATATAATTTATGTACCCAGACCAAAACAAAACAAAACAAAACATTCATTTTGCGGATAATTGCGATGTTCAGACAAAACACATGAATGGCAGACGACTGCATATCAGTGTCGACTCAGTGCGTAGATTTTGTCTGACTATGAGCACATCTAGTGCTTTGTATAACCGTGCGTGTTACCGAGTAAATTCTACTTGTTACTAGATCACGCATAATTGCGAAAAATGCCAGCAGGTTTGTTTATTTAGTTATTTTCTCAGGTTGTCGATATTGCCAGCTGACACCTTGTCAATTTCACTAGTCAGTCCAGCGGCTCGCACGTTTCCTGGCGTCTGTTCTTCGTTCGTGTTTGTGTATTGGATGTAAATTTCGAGCGTTCGTACACACTACGAATTATTTCATTACTACAACATATTAGAAGCTTGTTAATGTTGCCGTATGAAAATATTTCGCGTTTCCGTTTTGAACATGCACGTATCATCAAGATCGTATCTTGGCGTGCAAGGGATTTTGGGAAGGGAAGTATATCAAACAAATTCATGAATATTAATTTGATTGTTATACAATATATCAATACATGTGTCAAAGAAGGAAAAACGTTATGGAGTGGGTACATATATCTATATATTTCTGTTTGTAGGTGTGCCGGTTTGAAAAAAAGGTTTTAATTTCATAATTTGTGTTGTAATGTCCATAATAAGCGTGTATCAGTCTTTCTTTGTTGAGTTTTTCTTTGAATTAGTGAACGGGGCGGGCGAAGTGAATCGACTCAGGCCGGAAGAGAAAGTTCAAGGGTGGTGCCAGAATAGCTTGGCGCCTTCAGGCGCCAAACTATTATGGAACCACCCTTGAACTATCATGATCAGCCGGTCTCTTGAACTGGTGTAGTCTTTAGATAATAACTCTCAGTAGTTGGGGAATGTTAACCCTTTGCTTGTCGATAGCAGTTTTTGTCCCGATGATTCCTGCACGCGAAGGGTTAACAAGTACGTCAGCCGCTTGGCAATGGAAGTGTAAAGATTAATAAATGTCATTATTAGTCTGTCGGATCCGTTTTGGCATGCACACCACTATAAGGATGTACGGCTGAGAACACACTAGGGATGTCTAGGGTGATTTGTGGTCTAGGTGCGGGTGTCGCATTGTTTGCAGTGGTCGCAGGTTGGCATCCATTATAAAGACAAACGATAGATATTCAAACACAAATCTGCAGCTTTAGGGAGCTCAGTTTTCTGCTGCTGCATTTTGTTTTCAGGAAGTGTTCGTAAGACTGCCTCTTTGCTGAGAGCTTCTTTTTGTTTCCTTGTTTACATAATTGACAGGTTACTTGTTTCGTCTCGTTAAGAATGTCTTTGGTGGACTTTGGCTGTTGGGTCGCATCCTGCACGACTGCCCGGTGCATGTACTTAAACTGTAATTGAAATTTAGTGTCCACGCAAGACATAAATCTGCTTCGAGGTCATCTCTAAATGAGAACCCAGAACATCCCTCTCTCCCTCCCTCTCTCTCTCTCTCTCTTTCTCTCTCTCTCTCTCTCTCTCTCTCTCTCTCTCTCTCTCTCTCTCTCTCTCTCTCTCTCTCTCTCTCTCTCTCTCTCTCTCTCTCTCCAAATCAATGCACAGTACATCATGCCTCTATATTAATTGGCTAGGGTCAACCCCAACCCACCTTTCGTCATACCACAGCATGTGCGAAAATTAACTTTGACAGTAGCAAGTGTAAAAGTCATATAGCTGATTATAAGGGGTCACTCACTGGACGGACTAGTCATCAAATCACGTGTTTGAAACAAAAAATATCCGTGGATTAATGTTGGCACTCTCAGGGGTCCTGTGACCATTCAGCTTAGGTAGGCGCCAAGCTAATGTGTGGTAGTAAGCTTGACCTGCCATGCCCCAGCCAAATCACCTGCTCTCCGTCCAAAATATATTAATTGAATTTGGAACCTACAAGTCTGATGGACAGAAAGGTTAGGCTAGCTCGGCACCTCCACGCTCTAACTGTAAAAAATCGTCCATAGACGGATAACCAGTTAACACCGTCGAAAAATATGCAGCTGCAGACAATAAATAAACCATACATTATTCTCAAGGGTAAGGCTATATCAGTCTGTCTCATGATACTGAGCCAAACTAACACGACACTTCCCTGGAGCTATCGTGACTGAGCTAAATCACGTGTTAGAAACCCACCCAAAGCTGTACATTAATTTTAGCACTTGTGACACGTTTCAGGGGTAATAACAATCTATAGAACCTTTCAAGACCACTTTTACATTTATAGCATCCCCACACCATATGTGATAGTCTTACCGCGCTAGGTGTCTGGGATATCATGGTGAACCTGCAGGCAGTTCGCACTGAGCTAGACTGTGTGACAAATGCATAAAAAGCACATATTCCACATTTGAATGGCTTAAGCTCATTTCTTACACGTATAAAGACTACGCACAATCCGAAAATATACTCATTTTCCAATTATTTATTTTGAAATAAGAAGTTTAGATCGCGAATCGTACGTAAAAAGTCTACATACCGAAATACCACAAGAATGCGAGAAATACCCCAAGAATGAGAGAATGTTAATAACAAGGGAAACAACTTCACATTTGCATTGTAATGTAGATTTCAGTACATAGATACTGAGTTCAAAATAGTTTCGTATTACACTTTGTTGTTTCATATGTTGCAAGTTAAAATGCATCATACTTTTGTTGTTGTGCAAAATGGATATTAATTTTGTTACGAATTTTATTCTGTTGATTCAACTGTTGAGTTGGAGTTGTTGCGTACTATTTACGAAAACAAATGCGTCGCTCCTGTTCAAAAGATGGCTTCGACCTACATCGCTATTCTGTGGTTGTGAAAGGTTCTATAAAACATTGACGTGGAGTAATCGTATACTATTGTTTCTAGACAGATCGAGCGGCTGACACTTCTGCAACTGTTTGATCCATAGTCACCGAGCGCGGAACGCGCTCGGTGACTGTGGATCAAACAGTTGCAGAAGTGTCAGCCGCCGCTCGGTCTGTCTAGAAATGACAGTATACGAACAGTACTCCACTCCTATGCTATAATAGTGTCCTGTAGCCTAAGGTTTGCGCATGATGTTTGTGAGACAGGATGAGGAAGCAATCTTTTTCAAGCTTCTCCGATCCTTAGCGCAAACTAGAGGGAGAGGGGGGGGGGTGGAGGGAGAGAGAGAGAGAGAGAGAGAGAGAGAGAGAGAGAGAGAGAGAGAGAGAGAGAGAGAGAGAGAGAGAGAGAGAGAGAGAGAGAGAGAGAGTCATCTAACTTTCTACATCCGCTTCGATCCCCACACTCCGGCATTCACAACCGCATCATCTGCAAGAAGCATAGGTCCTCGTGAGTCTATACCAACCGCAGGGACTCATGAGTACCTTGCTGTGCACTTGATTCAAAATCTGTTCCACCGCCGTGACAGACCATCCAGATTTTAAGTCTACAATTGCCCTCATCCCATGCCCAACCACTCTGAGTCCATCTGCACGAGGTAAAGATACTCATGATTCCCTGCGACCGCAGGGGCTCATGAGTATCTATGCCTCTTGCAGTCATTTGCATCTACATCGGTAAGAGACCGTCTGCGTTTGAAGTAGCAAATGCCCCAATGTTGACAAAAAGTTTCTATCGAATCAGAGGGCAAAACCTGCTCCTTACCCCAACAACACACACACCCCAAGTAGCCCAGACAGATGCATGGGCACATAACTCCCGGGATGATTTCAGAGTTACCGGTCATGACGCCAGCACAATGGCGCCGCCTAGTCAAACAAACCTTAAACCTGGGGCCAGGGATGTCAAAGGAGGTGGTACGCATGCGCAACACGCACGTGAGTTTGTTCGCGCGCAAAAGACGAATGAGGTACAAACATAGTATTGCTGTCGTCTGCACAAAGATCTACAAGGATGACAAAATCATTAAAAGCCAGACTGACCCAATTTTAAAAACATACAAGATAAAGCACAGCACTCTGTCACTCAATGGATTTAACTGCACTCTCGTCAAGTTTTAACCCCTTGACTGCCAGTAATCACTGATTTCGCGTCTGAAACCACTGTACAATGACATTTGCGTGAAGATCATAACAATGAAATGGGACCAAACGCGGACACAAAGAACACAGAACAAACAAGAGACACAGATCCTCATGAGCCCTCCCGACCGCGGGAGCTCATGCGGATCTGTGTCTCTTGCAGATGGGCAGCGTTCGCCACGCTCCGGCAGTGAAGGGGTTAAGAGATCAGCATGAATGGCAAAAACACACATCGCCAGACTGCTCCAGTTTTCAAAACCGACAAGAAACTTCACTGAAATGAACTTTTCCGACTAGACACTTCCCAGCGGCGTGAATACATACGAGATTGTATTGATTGTACTTGAGAAGCGTGTGCACTTTATAGCAACGTGGCATATTGTCAGATCCAGCCTTATCGTCCGTACACAATCATTGGTACACGTAGTCAGAGAAAAAAAACATAAATTCACGACATATTTGTGCTAATTTGGAGTCAGCTCCTTTTGAGTCGCTGATTTTGCATCGTGACTTGCAATCTAAAAACGTAATGCCCAAATTAACATCTCGCATACATTAGTGCAGCAAGCGTGTCGTTCTTATTCGGTTTACTGACTGAATAATGAGTGTATCTTTTGACATGTCTGATTGTATTCGGGGTTTACGAAGCAAGAGGTCTCAGTGCGGAGTTTCAGTCCTGCCCGTCACAGTCAAAGCTCACCGGTGCCTCACACTGGTTGCCGTCCTCGATTTGGTACCGCGGTAACAAATCGAGGGTGACAACCAGTGTGACGCTGCTATTGTTGCGTCTGCATCCAATGGTTCCCTCCGCCATCGGATGCGGGGCGTTTATTTAACCCCTTCACTGCCGATAAAAAGTGAACGTGATCCAACTGCAATGAGGCATAGATCCTCATGAGCCCCCGCGACTGCGGGGGCTCATGAGGATCTATGCTTCTTGCTGAGACCAATTTGTGTCCACGTTCCTTGCACGGTTGTGGTGGCTCTTGGTCGTTGAATGAACGCAGATTTCAGACGCAGAATTTGCGTCCAGTGTCAGGGAAGGGGATAACGACCTTACAGTGACAGTTTATCCAGCATCGTGTAATCAGTGATCACAGCACAACTGCAAAACCAAACAAATTCTATTGATTTAATAAAACTTCAGCGGAAAAACACTAGCGACAAGTTAAACATTAAACAAATTAAGAAATATAGCTACATGTACATGTTATCTGCATTCTGCTGTTGTTTTCGTTTTTTGTTTTTACGCTCTCATGTCCTTTAGAACGTAACGTTAATCGAATTTGTGTAAAATGTTAACCTAATTTGTGTAACTGGTCCCTCCTGTGGTTTGTTATATAATAGCCGAAAACCACATGATTACTTGACGCGCAAAATGACGGCGCTTCCAAAATTATGGTCGTCTGCTCGATTAGCTCGATTTTATGGTTAATTATTGTAACATTACACGGACCATGACTACCTTTCCAGGTTTCTGTACTTTACTGTGTGAATGAAAGGAAACTAGACTGACCACCCTACCACCTACAGGAAACATAGATTCTCATTAGCCCCTGCCTCTTGTTTTAGAGGCCTCGATTTAATTACTTTCACCTCAGGCGGAGGCCAGCTGGGGTTACATACACGTGCGATTGTTTTCGGAAGAACCTTCGCGGCAAATGACGATCGAGGGAGCGGGCGTTTGCGAAGGGTGAGACTGGTTCTATTAAATCGGTTCAAGACGTACCGGTGTTTCTGAGCATGTCACGGGCAGTATATTTAGTTCTCTAATGTTCATGCATATAATTATTTACTTTTAGGACACTCTAACTGGACATGGAAAAGACAGGCCAGTTTAAGGGTAGTGCAATATTAGAAGGCTCCGAGTTAATGCGACACTACCCGCAGACTACCATGGCCAATCGGCTGATAGACAATCTTCTTGTACGCCTCCAAAGGTCACCAGTCAATGTCAGGTTTGAACGGTTTAACTAACTCAGCATACATTGTTCAGTTCCTTCTATTTATAGAAGAATTTTTTTAGGACGGGTCGCGGTGGGGCGAATTTAATAGCATGTCCATGATGTCAAAGACCTAATCCGCTGACAACTGAAGTAACAAGATAAAAATTACGGCATGTCTAGTTACGCCAACCTCGCTGCTGAACGTACATTTGGCGCGAAGCGCGGTATGTACGTATATGTGTGCGTATGTATGTAAACACGAGAATCTCCAATATCATACTGTACGCAAAAGCTTGAAACTTGGAGAAATATTTTCTCTAAGGGGTGGCTAAGACAGCCTCCGAGTATTATGTAACGGAATGTCTCCTTGAAGACATAAAAGACAGTTTATATAAAGTCGGTTAACCCAGATTGGAGTCGGTAATTTTTGTCATATTTACATCAAATTTTCGATATAGCTAATCAGGACCAAAAAGGTGACTGCCAAGTTGCCACATTCCTTCTGCGAATGGGCAGGAGTGCCTTCCCCTTACGTCAGCAGCAAAATATTGCCTCTGTCCTCGAGTACCTTCTTTTTTCCAAATTACTTCTACCGCCAACACTGGAAGCCACACTAGAGGCCCTGCTGCAAAATAGCCACCTAACATCGTGGAAAGTGGCCGGGGAAAACAACACTACGGTCGTCGTGTTGAGACTGACGACCGGCCAGCCACCTGACAACATGGCTCCTACACACCGACCCGCCAACAGCTACTACAGGAAAAAGTCGCCCAGTCAGCTTCGCCGTGACAGACAAAGGGCGGAGGAAAGGAGGAGAGGACAACAAGAGACCGAGGCAAGTGAAAACGAACATGATCATTTGCATTCTTTATTTATGGCAACACCATCAACTGAAACAATAACAGGTGAAACCGACACGCCACAACACGTCAACTACACGCCAGCAGATCGCTCAGTGAGTTCACGTGCATCATGCCACTTACTGCCTGGTGACGGTGTGTTGGGTACAGCTACCGTGCCGGAAAATCCGTGCAGTATTGACCTTCCAGCAGGTGCAAGTGCACCCCAGAACAGTACAGTACCCGATCCGTGTGGCAGTAAGACTGACAGTGTCATAATGAACGCAATGGCAGAAGGCTATAATATTAACATTATCATGGACTATATTGCAACATTGACAGATGTGCCCTTACAAAGGAAAATCAGAGACAAACGAAGAAATCGTGAGTTCCACAGAGTCGTTCTCAATCCCGATGACAGCAAAGGAGATGCTATATGTGAGACGGACGACTTTGTGTTCCACTGACTGGTCATCAGACAACAGGAAACCTTTCTACTGGCTGGTGAAGCGTGTCCCTGATCTCCTGACCCAGGAGGAACGGGTCATTCTACACAATCTAGATCACTGGCCCAATGCTGACAGGGAGAAACTGATCGAACAGCTGACTGGCGGACTGCAGTCCATGCGCACTATTGTGGACGTGTCCATGTGTTTCCTAGGGTGACTGACAGTGCTTCACGGTCTATTTCGTCAATCGGACATTGTCGTAGAGTCGAACTATAAAAGAACTGATTTGGCATACCATTTCGGGTCTGACTGGTTTCCAGTCAAATTTGATGATGTCCATTTATGGTAATATTTTGAAGTCCGGGTTTGTAACCCCCATATCCCCCCCCCCCCCCTTTGCATAAGGGCTGTTAGCCTACTGCAATAAACTTCTGTTCTGTTCTGTTCTGTTCCTTCTGCGAATGAAGATAAGTAGCGGCTAATCTCTCTGTTTGTTTGTCTATTTTGACAAAGGTTATTTCTCCTAAATATTAATAAATTGTGTTGTACCCGTCTTTTCTAAGCGTGTTTCTTTCTCCGTTGGGTACTTCTTTGGATATAGCTAGTTTGGAGAAAGACATTGGATGAGTTCGTTAGCCAGCTTTGTATCTTTTCTACTTCTTCAGTAATTTTTTTTTTCAGAACCGACAAGAAACTTCACTGAAAAAACTGAAACTTTACAGAACAAAATTAAATCAGTATAAAACCTTGACTTCTGAAAAAAGTCAGACAGTGGCGGTGACGTAAAAGAAGGACTTCCGTCACCACGCAGACATTAACACAATACTTTAAATATGACGTAATTCTCTCCCTCTCTCTCTCTCTCTCTCTCTCTCTCTCTCTCTCTCTCTCTCTCTCTCTCTCTCTCTCTCTCTCTCTCTCACATACACATGCGCGCATCTCATAGATCTGTGCCTCTTGGAGATGTTTGGAGCGAGCGCTCACGCACGCACACAGACACAGACACACACAAAACACACACACACACACACACACACACACACACACACACACACACACACACACACACACACACACACACACACACACAGACGCGCTTTCAGAAGAGCATGCAGGTGTACTAACTTAGTGTATTATGTAGCTAGGTAAAGTCAAACTGATTTCATACAAATTATATAGCAAGACTTATATCGTACTGTGAAATTCTAGTTTTGTCACCATTTTCTTAAGTTTTGAAGCGAAAGTGAAACTCATATCACGATAAATATAAAATTACGTAAAAACCGAAAATACGTCGTGATAAATGACGTTTGACAAACCAATGACGCGTAAGCACTGCACCCCTTTCAGAATTCACTTTGGCGCATTGGCAGATTTGCTAGGCTTTTTCAAAACGATATATTTCAACATCAGAATTAGGTCAAAGACAAAAGGTAGAGACTCTTGACAGCGAGGGCAGCTTGCATATAGAAGGTACTTTGTGGGTTATGGTTCATCCCATCTTGTTAATACTGCGCCCTGTAGTTAACCCTTTGGTTGGCTGTCGGTAGCGTTTTTGTTTCGCCTCGACAAAAACCGCTACCAACAGTCAACGGGTTAACCCCTCGACTGCTATTGACGATGTCTCTCGTCAGGAACAGTCACAGGGGCCAATATCAATTTGTCTCTGTAATAAACTTTAACCCGTTCAGTGCCAGCTGACGCTAAAGGTTTCTGCAATCTGATTTAATATTCAACACACACAAAAAAACCCGAGATGTCCCAGGAAGGTGGATTTAAAGTGCTGTCGGGGGCTCACGAGGATCTATACCTCTTGTAATGGGGTGGTGTTCACATTTTCTTGGCAATGAACCGGTTCAGCATTTTATGTGCGAAAGGAAAGCGTTGAATGAAGCACATGTCGCCTAAGCACTGTCTCATTCCTGAGTGAAATTCTTCCTGCCCTGCGCGCCTTAATCCCCAAGAAAACAACGAGGGCAACCCGTCAGAGGTTAAGTGGATTTTAAATGGATTGCGCTCATTCTTTTGAAGTGGACTCACATTACCATACGCGTATTTTCTCAGCCTGACTGTCTTGTTCAGCGGGCACTCAAGGTTCCACTGAGAGAGAGAGAGAGAGAGAGAGAGAGAGAGAGAGAGAGAGAGAGAGAGAGAGAGAGAGAGAGAGAGAGAGAGAGAGAGAGAGAGAGAGAGAGAGAGAGAGAGAGAGAGAGAGAGAGAATGAATGAATGAATGAATGAATGAATGAATGAATGAATGAATGAATGAATGAATGAATGAATGAATGATACTTTATTTCTCAAGGATGGAAACAATAGGCGCAAAGGCCTCTTTCGTGTTTGTCCTTGCTAAACTACAACATTAAAAGCAACATTAAAGCAACATGTTAACAGCAAAAAACTAGCGGCTACACCCACAGGTCACTTGTTAGAGAGAGAGAGAGAGAGAGAGAGAGAGAGAGAGAGAGAGAGAGAGAGAGAGAGAGTGAAAAAGAGAGAGAGAGAGAGAGAGAGAGAGAGAGAGAGAGAGAGAGAGAGAGAGAGAGAAATGAAATGAAACTTTATTTTTCAAAGATAAATGATTATGTACCTTCAACGACCTTTTTTCAATCATGTCCTTGCTAAGCTATAGCATGCACGTAAACACACATACACATAATTTTATATATAAAAGTCAGTATACATAATAGTGAAAAGTACAGGCAACAATAATTCCATTTCAAATAATCAATGCTCACATTACACCACACACACACACACACACACACACACACACACACACACACACACACACACACACACACACACACACACACACACACACACACACATTCACACTGATATATACCAGTCCGCACACACACACACACACACACACACACACAAACACAAACACACACACACACACACACACACACACTGACATCAAGCAAAACATCGAACATTAAACATATTAAAAATATGATGTTATGCTGCAAAAGAAATGACAAAGAACACCTCAGCAAGTCTAAAGTATTATGTATGATACATGAATATGAATAAGGAAATGTTTCTGCAGTCAATGACGGTATGTGAAAAAAAAAAAGAACAATATATTCTTAATAAATTTATGCAGTTGGTACTTGAACGTTCGTAAAGAAGGTGCTGCTTTAATGTCTGCAGGAACTGTGTTCCATAATTTTGCACCAGAGTAGGAGAGAGATGTCTTGTAAATATCTAATCGGGACCTAGCTCTGTGGGCAAGTGCGAACAAATTAGAGAGATAGGCTGGTGAGTCCGAGAGGGTGATTTTGCGCATAAGTACCAACTTATTTTAAATGAACTGCTTGTCAAGTGGTGGGATATCCAGCAGCTTGAACTTGTAATCCGTACTAATGACTTGCATGGGTCTGTCAACGATTAATTTGATTGCCCGCCTGTGAAGCGAATTCATCCTTTTGAGATTAGCATCACTGCTCCCATCCCAAACTGAGGAGGCATAATCCAAATGTGGCTGAATATGGGCACAGTAAAAAAGTTTCCTTGTTGGTTCGTTAGTAAAAAATCTTAACTTTGACAGTAAGAATAAGTTTTTTGATATTGTTTTACACACTTTGGTAATATGGCTTTCCCAACACAGTTTGTCATCAATGATGATTCCAAGCACACACTGTTCCTTGACTTGCTCAACAGACTGACCATTCAAATAGAGCTGTAGGGGAGGCGGGTTCAGCTGATGCTTTTGTCTAGTAGTAATTAACATACATTTGGTCTTAGTAGTATTCGGAATCATATAATTGTTTTGACACCATGTGGAAACATCATTCAAGCCGCTTTGTAGGGACTGGGTTATACAGGATGCATCCGACGATGACACGTCAAGAGTTCCATCATCAGCAAAGAGGCTACAGATTAAACGGGGGTCGGATATATGTAAGGGAAGATCGTGTATAAAAACTGAAAATAATAATGGACCGAGGACGGATCCTTGTGGTACTCCGTGCTCTATCACCCACTCACGTGAGTTTGTACCATTCACACAGACGTACTATTTAGATATGATGTAATGAAGGCAAGGGTGCCATTACTCAGCTTATAATTAAAAGATCATGGTTGACTAGATCAAAAGCTTTAGAAAGGTCCAAAAATACCGCTCCAGTCATTTGCCCGTTATTCATAGCAGTCAACCAGGTGAACCAAAGCTGTGTGACAAGAATGTCTCCTTCGAAAGCCAGACTGTAGTGGATGAATGAGTTTGTATTTATCTAAGAAATGTTGTAAATGTGTGTAGATATGTCTTTCAATCGGTTTTGACAGAGTTGTCAACAGAGAAATGGGTCTGAAATGGTTGGGGTCATTTAAATCTTTTGTTTCAGGTAGCGGTATTACCTTTGCCGTTTTCAGACCAGACGGAAATTGTCCATGTTGTATGCAAAGGTTGTAGATGATTGTATGTTAGCGACTCGACGACGTATGGAATAGCCATTTTAAGAACAGTACTGCTAATTCCATCATAGCCAGATGTACGTTTACTCTTTAATGAAGAAATGGATTTTCCCATTTCATAAACTGTTCATCAAACAAATGAAAAGGACTGGATTGAGTCAAGAGCCCACAGAGATCAGGGATTTTGTTATACAAATGATATATGTTTAAGTGACCAATATGTAAATGCTGACCTGATATCATGTTTATTTCGTTTCAGATGAAACATCAAAATTGGTCATGAGACTAATGAAATGAAAGAAATTAATATAAAAGGCTAAATTTAATAATGTAACTAATTAAGTTACAAACAGAATAAATACTTAAAATAAATGAACACTAGATGCCGCTGCCCTGGGGAGCTAATCGGCTTTTAGCGTCAATAGTTCACTGGGCTATACAAGACAGTCCAGTCAGTAAACAACTCGCTTCACTGCCACATTAAAAGAACTCGCTTTACGGTCACAGTTGAATGCCAACCGATTGAGAGAGAGAGAGAGAGAGAGAGAGAGAGAGAGAGAGAGAGAGAGAGAGAGAGAGAGAGAGAGAGAGAGAGAGAGAGAGAGAGAGAGAGAGAGAGAGAGAGAGAGAGAGAGAGAGAGAGAGAGAGAGAGAGAGAGAGAGAGAGGGAGGGAGGAGGGAGGGAGGGAGAGGGAGAGAGATGATGATGAATCTGTATAATATATATTCAGGATAAAGCTATTAGGCAACTCAATGCCTGTCTTACAAGCTGTCCTGTAAACAAACAACATAACAGGAAAATAAACAGAGCATGCAAATAATAACAATAAAAATAAGAAGAAGAAGAAGAGGAGGAAGAAAAACTACGGGGGAAAAAAAACAGAGAGAGAGAGAGAAAGAGAGAGAGACAGAGACAGAGAGAGACAAAGAGACAGAGAGAGAGACAGAGTACATTGTTTAGAATTACTTATTTACATGTACATGTCACTGATGAAGCAACGGCAAGTTTGAAAACTGGCCGTATAACAAACTAACGTTTACCGTCGGAAGATCAGTGAAGGTTAATTGTTCATTGTTTACTGATCTGTCTGTCTGTCTGTCTGTCTGTCTGTCTGTGTCTCTCTGTCTGTCTGCCTCTCTCTCTCTCTCTCTCTCTCTCTCTCTCTCTCTCTCTCTCTCTCTCTCTCTCTCTCTTGTGATGTACGTACCATTGCAAACCACATTTTGTTATGCACTGCAATCATTAAAAAAAAAATCCACATCTATTTGCTGCAATTTTAGATATTCCAATCTTTTACAGCCTTCCATAGCTTCCGGAGACAGATGTGTCCAAAATGGAGGAAATACAATTAAACTTCCTTCTGTAATATTGCTTAGCAGCCAAATGATCTTGGGTATTTCCTCTGCCGATGATAAACGCTATTCAGACAATTCTGAATTATAAATTTAAAAAAAATTGCAGGTTCTTTCTCAATAAGACAGTTTCAGGTCAAAGTGCATTTTCTTGATACAGACATTCCAAATAAACGTTTCAGGAAATAATTGTAGAAGAAAGAATTTTTTTTTAATGTTTCAGACTACATTTTCCTATTTTGTATTTATTCAATTTCAAGTGCACATTTTCAAACAAAAACAGAATTTAAGAAATTTCAAACAACTTTGTATCATGGGTCAAACAAACGAAACTGGCCGTCTCAGTTAATCTGTTTGTTGTTGTCGTTTTTCTGATTCTATCGCAGACTGTTTGCCTAGTGAGCAAAAGGCCATGGCCAAGGCACGGTCGTGCGCGGGCCTCGGCGGCCAACTTCGGCCCGAAAACCTTCTGCGTGCTGGATACGCTGATGCGTTTTGTATTGCACTTGACTGGGCACCATTTCTAGCGAGGAAGAAAAAGTATTACCGCAACACTCTCTCAACAAGAGTTGTTTGCATCCGGAGAGGAGGCAGTTTAGTTGAAGCGTGCACCTACTTCAGTCACACACACACTGGTTGGTTCCTTCGATTCGCCACCTGAGATCAGCGGTAGCGAATCGATGGAGACAACCAGTGTGCACTCCCGACTCACTTCATGTGCAATCAAACAGCATTGGCGTGTTCAGGTTTTACAACAGGTCTGCATGTAAGAAACAAATAAACTATGCCCATCTCAAGATCTGTTTTTAAAAAAAATCAATTGGCTTGGGGCTTTTAGCATGCAAGTGTCTTAAACGTTGGCCTCTCAGGGCGGGCCTCGGTTGCTAAGATTCGTGATTGCAACGTGTCCTCAGTGTTGTCTTGCCGCAACTTGATCCCTTATCCCAGAGAGTGCGCCCCGGCGTAACAGAGATGTGCTAAGTACTACAAGTTGCTGGCAATTCTCCCACGTAGTGCCAAAGACAAGAAGACCACAAAAGAAAGGTCTTTCATTCTACGGCATTCAAACTTCAGGGAACAAACAAAAAATAACTTAGCCCGTTCAGGTGCGCAGCTATAGTTTAACCGCTTAACTGCCGGGGCAAGACGGACGCTATCCAGCTGCAAGAGACATAAACCCTCATGAGCCCCCGCAGTCGCGGGGGGTCATGAGGGTTTATGTCTCTTGTTAGTAGTGTTCTTTTAGGCATATTATTGTTTGTCGCATTTTATTTGTATCTTTCACGCAAATGTCGGTCAGTGTGCAGAAGTTTCAGACGCGGAATCCGCGATTATTGGCAGCGAAGGGGAAGAACTTTTATAAAGGAGATAATAATGATGAACCCTTTATGGCTTGAGTAGGTCGCTTTATTACAGAGTACAACATTTTACGACAAACACCAGTGTTACTGTAATGCTCTTAACTATACTGCCAGTAAATTCGCTAAGGCAAAACGTTAGAGCTCAACTTTACGCCTAAAACAAACAAGTGCAAATGCGTGTAAGTAGCTCAAAAAGGCCGGCCACCAACATGCACGATGAACCATTAATAGTTAACGGTACACCCTTCGGTTGTCTGTAGCGTGTTTAGGGTTTTCTAGCGAGTACTATCTAAAATAGCATTGCCATGTCCTTCGCTTAAGAATAGAACTAGCGGTTATTTGATCCGTCTTTTGTGATGACCTTCAGGAAGCTGCAGCATCTTCAACTTAACCCCCTCGAGCACTGTCAAGGGCTAGATGTACCCGAAACCGTCACAGATTCACTGCAGGAAGGGTCGATAACCCAACTGTATAGAGACACATATATTAACCCCTTCACTGCTAGTGACGATGCGCGTCTTCCCCCCCCCCCCCCCCAAGAGAGGTATCGTCAGTAGCAGTCAGAGAGAGCGCGTCTTTTGGGCCGAGCGGTATATTCCGTAGAAGCGAAGGAGTTAAAAAGGCCAGCAAGAGGCATAGATCCTCATGAGCCGCCGCAAATGCGGCGGCTCATGAGGATATATGCCGCTTGCAACTGGGATGTGGTTTTGATCAGTTTTGATTATGTCTAGGTAGAAAAGTTCTTAGCATATATCAAACACAAAAGTTGTAAGTTGCAGTAGATTCCGGCGTTTTGTTTAGGCCAACTTTCACCACTGTTGGCCTGTAAGATTCCCCACTACGAACATTGGAAATCGGCCAGGGATTTCCTGCACAGTTGTCAGCTGACACTACAGTAATCGGGTCTTTGCCTGCTCCCTTTTGTCTTCAAAGAAGAAATTAGCATCATGACTTTCACCTCGCAATAACTCGGCCTTTCTCTCCTAACTGAAAGCATCGATGATCTCATTTCAGTCTCTTGGGCCGGGGCCGGTCAGCACGCACTAGGCAGAGATTTCCCAAATTCTCTGCACTGCAGCAAGAGGCATAAATCCTCATGAGCCTCTGCAGATGCAAGAGCTTATGAGAATCTACGCCTCTTTCAGATGGATGGATTTAACTGACGAGGCTGCTTCTAGAAACACGCGAGCGACATGGTAATAAAAACAGTTTGATTACAGCTTTGGGTTTTGCGTAACTGTCGTAGACCAGTGCACTTACACCTGATCCACTGGAAAAAATAAACGTAGATGAACTCCATTCAAGAGGCATAAACACTCACGAGTCTCTGAGGGGATTCATGAGGATCTATGACTCTTGCATAGTGAAAGAGTTTGACGATTTGATTCACAAAGGAACATCAACGTAGATAAAACCACGAGAGAGATATAAATTATCATGAATCCCTTCCCGCAGCAGTGGCTCGCGTGGACCTATGCATTTTGCAGATTTAACATGGCTGTTTTGCAACGTGGGCCCAGTTCGAGAATGAATTCTTTTCCTGGTTTGATGTGTATTTAAGACACTGTCCCCGGGCGATTAGCCTGCATTAGCGAGTAGAGAGGACCTGGTCAGGTAGATTGTAACAAAATGGCAATGAAGTGCAAAAGAGTGCAAGTGAATTACAACATACTAGACGGTCGATTTCTGTGACGCACTTCTTGGGTCAAAATATGTATGGACGTTTTCCAGTGAGCTGTCTTCGTCGCGAAAAAAACGATCCCTGGAATAAGTGTTGGATAGTTAGCACGTTCTGGCAACCAAGAGGTTAGTTTAAAAGACGTAGTATCCCCCCCCCCCCTACTGGAAGTGTTTCCGATGATTTGAATATTGTCGCTTTTTTTTTTTTTTTTTGTCCGTCCGTATACATGATCGAGGCAAACTGAACTGCAATTCTAAAGTGCTACTGATCGAGTTATATCTAATCATCCTTACCATGTCTTGAAACTGGCTCACATAAAATTAGACGAATCGACAAACAACAACATTAAGAACAACACAACATGCAAAACAAACCAAAATAATAATTTAAAAAATGTTCAAATGTCAAAAAGGAATATGTGTAGTGATCTGTGATTTTGGGACTTACGGCTTTGAGTCGTAAAGCCTAAGATGATCTCGCACAAATATAATTTCCCAAATTTGAAGCGGCTTGTTTTCTCTGTACGAGAGGAAGAACAACTGCACAATAAAAGCAAACAGCAAACCTTAAACCGCGACGACAGAAGACAGAAACAGAATGCTGCAAAACGTGTAGTTAAAAACAGCACACTGGAAAACTTAATAAAGCAGTGACAATGAAAATCCAAAAATTGGACTTCTTGACTGATTTGATAAATCTCCGGTAATGATGCAATTATGCAAGAAACAAAAAAGCAATGTTATTGGTGCAAGTGTCTTCTGATTCGTCAGATAAATCAATTTCCGCTTCCGGTTATAGCATGAAGTGGGAACGGAAACGGAAAACGAAAACCGGAAACTTCTTTGTTATGTAACTTAAGTTTTTTATGTTGCGTGGGTTTGTACACAGGTCGCCTTTCCATAAAGTATTATCCCAGGGCGCAAAAGGTCATCAAGGGGACGTGGACGTGCGCAGGCCGACTAAGGTCAACGTCGGCCCGATGACCTTTTGCAGACTCGAGGAGCAATACCCTGAAACCGAAGAAACTAGCGCCAAAGCTAATGTTCCCCAAACAAACATTGTATAGGCCGTTTGACATCGGAGCGCACAATGTTTTCCCAATATCTCCGTAAAGAAACACTTTTCTGTACCAGTTTAGAAACAAATATCATTCAGTGCCCATTGACCTAATTTGGACTATTTTTACTTAACTCCTATGATTTGTCGTTTTGCTGTATAGTCGTAAAAAATTGGTGAAAAGACAAGAATAAGCTATTTTTAATACCCTGAACAGAACCCCAGCAGATTTTAATATCGAGGTCAAGCATGTAGACTTCATGTATGCCTGCGCTGTTTCAGGTTTGAAAACTTGGCGAATTCACGTGAAAATGAATCTTTTTTTTTTTTTATAGTGGGCTTAATATACCTGGGGCACATTTAGGGATGTAAAATCAGTCTTTTTACGACCGGACAGTAAAACTGACACACTGTTCGAGTGTCTTAACCCATTCTACCCCATCACCTAAATCCCCAAATTTTGCCGTTGTCCTCTGAAGACTGCACTGGCAGTGCAGGACACAGATCGACCATGATAGTTCAAGGGTGATGCCAGAATAGCTTGACGCCCATAGGCGCCAAGCTATTCTGGCATCACCCTTGAACTATCATGGTCGATCCTTATCTTGCTGTGGTGTGTCTGGGGTAGAATGAGTTAAAAGTAAATCTATCAGGTCAACTGTCACTGAATGATATTTGTTCTAAGATTGGTACAAAGAAGTGGTTCTTTGCGAAGATATTTGCGAAAACCGGTGTGAGCCGACTCCGATGTCAAACGACCTATACAATCTCTGTGACTGACTATCCCTCAGTTTGGCTGTCGGTAGCGTTTTTTGGGCGTGAGGTAATTCCTGCAGGATCGCTAGCAACGTGCACCAAACGCGGCTTAACGCCACCACAGCTCGTAACTAACCAGTTCCAAATACCATTTTTGATAGTCTTAATATACTGACGAGCAAAAGAAATGCGACAACATTCCAATCACAGGAAACTCTAGTGTTTCCAATGATGTCGCATTTCTTTTGCTCGTCAGCGTATATGCAAATGCTCTGATGGTATTTTTTACAACGTACGCTCCCTTGTCTATTAATGTACCCTCAGGCAACGCAGTCCTCATCAATTTGCACTCAAGTATAAACTGACGATGTTCTTACGCCTGTGATAAAATCATCATAAACGTGTACTCCTTTCCAGCTCTGCACCCAGAAGGGGACTAGTCAACCATTCCGTGAGTGTTTCCATTTCACAACGCGTGGATATGATTACCGTATTACGACATAAAGTGGTACTCAATTTTGACCATGCGCCCGTAAGACAATATTCCGGCACTATTCCCGGGGGTTTCCCACTCAGGGATTGGATGTGATTACTGAGTAACTGCAGGTCACTTGTGCGCTACAGTGGCGAGTAATTGAAAATTTTCTGGGCTGTAATACAGGCACATGCCATCCAATTTCATGCAGTTTTCCGCACTTAGTAGTACTGTATAAATTCCCCAACCAACTGTACCCATGTCGTGAAGGCGTAGAGACTTCTCGCAAAGACGCACAGATTTTAATGCGCTCATGCAGTTGCAGGAGCACATAAAAGTCTGTGCCTCGTGGGGGATTTATGTCCAACTGGAGAAGATACAGATCTATTCTACCCGTAAAGGTCACAGTTGCACATGAGAATCTCTGCAGACATCAATGCCATGTGCATCTTCAGTCGTTGGGTATAAGTACAGAGAGCGTCCTTTCTTGAGGAATCAGTACTTTGCCCACCCAGATATCCAAACGAGGCATAGATTTTCATCAGTGTGCCCCTGCAACTGCAGTGGCACATGAGAATCTCTGCCTCGTGTGTGCAGATATCAAGCACATGTACATCTTCACAATGTGAAGCCATCTGGGAACGGGACTGTTCTAGAAATGACAACCCTGTAGTATCTAAGCCATCTGCAAGAGTCATACATTCACGTGTGCCCCTGCAATTGCAGGGGCACATGTGAATGTACGCCTCCTGCGATCTATCTATACTCTCAGATTGAGAAGGTTGTCTGGGATGAGGCGCAGAGGTGCAATGGTCTCTTTAGTATGCTAACGGTGAGAGGGTCCCACAAAAGGGTTGTAAAATCTCACGCTCATTTGCTTCACAGGCTTGTTTCGTGGTGGAGAGAGGCTGTGGGATCCCACACTCTCTTCCAGCTGAATTCTAATGCCTTTCTTTTTCAGTTCATTTTTCTCAACGACAAATTACTTGAACAAAATACAAAAACCCACATAGTTTTCTTGAAAAGATACGCAGCTGAGTTTATAAACGTTGCACCGCTTACTTTAGTAGGCGGTGCAACATTAACAAACTCAGCTACTTATTACTATTTACAGCTGGTTATTTATGTCGACTGTGCTTCGGCGCTCATGCTGGCTGAGTCAACAAAATGCACATTCCAGGTGTATTCACTCTACCCCATGAAAGGTCCGTTTTGAACAGCTGTTGTTTTAAAATAAAACCCTCAGCGTTTTAATATCAAGAGAAACTGAATCCAGAAACTATTTGTAGACCAAAAGAAAAAGACTTAAAGTTTCCCCCAATGCGCAAACACTACAAAATATTTAAGATTAACCGACAAGCAACTTCATGGAAAAAGTCGAATCCGACAAGCCACTTGAAAGAAAAATCTAAACTCTATCTCTGTTATGTCAGTTTGATTTGAAAAGCACGGTGAGCCCTCTGAAGCGTTTCTGACATTTTCATTTTCACTGGACAAGTTTCAATATCCCAGCAGAAAATCCAGACAAAAATGACACGATCCGCGTTTTGCAGGTTTGAAAAGGTTTAACACGTCAAGACACGGCGTCTGTTTCACTCCACGAGTCAACACTAAGGGATGGTTCGATCGGTAAGTGGCTCAGAGACAGTGTCTGGCGAGGCGCCGGGACGGATCGTGCTGTTTAGCCGGGCGCCTTAGATATTACGGTCGATCTGTCTCCTGCCCTATATGAGAAGTGGTTTATATATTGGCTGAATCCATTTTTGGAGGCGTCACCTAATGACTTTACCAATTGCAGGAGATGGATCTACCATGATAATTCAAGGGAAGAGCCAGATTGGCTTGGCGCCTGTCGCGCCAAGCTAATCTGGCACTACCCTTGAATTATCATGGTCGATCCGTCTCCTGCTGTAGTGCATCGGGGCTAAATGGGTTACAATGTTGGGGAGTCTTGGCTCGCGGAGTTAAAAGCAACACACACCAGATCATGAAGGAAAAATCAAATCCAAATCAAACTAACCGAATGAGTTTTGCCCGTCCTTCAGGGAACGAGAGACGACTGCGATAGGCATAGATGTACATCAGCCCCTGCAGGCTGCGAGTGCTCACGTAAAACTTATGCCTTTTGCTCCCGCATGAAAACCCAGTGATCGCAAAACTTCCTTCTGAAGTCTTGTGTAATTCAACTCCGAAAAGAAAAAACCTTCCACAACCTTCCGAAAAGAATTAAAGCCGTCCACAGAAACATGGTTACAAGGTGGGGCCAGCAACAGGCACGGGTCCTCGTGAGGATCTTGATGAGGATTTATGCCTCCTGCAGTTGGGCCTGTGTTGGTCGCTGTGTAGTTCTGGCAGCGAAGGGGTTAATGTTCTGAGGAGGCAGAGGGCGTCAGAGGCCCAATCGGGAGTGGATAAATATCGTGCAAAAATCAAACGGGAAGGAACGAATGTGTCTGGCAGACTCGACAGTTTCAAACAAAGATGAAGAATACTCCACTTATGATTGAATTAAACTTTTCAGAATGGCTGGGCTAATGTGTGATTTTTGCTGCCCGGCTAACTGATCAAGCTTTTGGGTTGTTTTGACTTCGTGCTTGCGAGCGAAAAATGTTCTGTGAATCAAGCTGGAACATGAAAGGCTGCACGAGACGCTCAAAACTTGTCACTTTAACCTCTTCTCTGCCGGAAAAAATACAAAAGCCCACCCACCCAACTTCAAGAGGCAAAGAACCTCATGAGCCCCCGCGGATGCGGGGGCTCATGAGGTTCTTTGTCTCTTGCCGACCTTATTCATGCTCGTGTTGACTGGATTGGATTCGGTGTTGAATTGGACCTGCTTTCAAAGACCTGACTTGGCGTCCACTAGCAGCGAAGCGGTTCATATTTGTCATCCATTCTTCAAAGCTGCCAAAATCTTTAAAGACATAAGAGTCACTTTAACGCAAATCCATATTGCTAAAGCCTGTCAGCAATCGTCAACATTTTCTTCTTGTAACAAAAATTGTAAGTTTTTTCTATCACTACTTTTTTTTTTTAATTCGTAGCACTGTTTTCCCGCGCTGCTGAAGATCTGATGCGTCCAGCTTTAGGACAACGTGTTTTTAAATATGAAGGATAAAGGGCAATATCCCATTATAGGCTCGCCGCCATGAGATGGTCATAGTCGCCTGCTCGGCGTTAAACCCCAACAATCAATCAATCAACCATTATACGCTCGTAACCTAGTCAGGCAATGAGACTGATTACATGCTCAACCTCATTGCAAGACTAGGCCACCAGGGGTATGGTGGGATACTGGCGGATCTAGATGTATCACAGCAGGACTAAATGGTGTCAATGGTATCGAAAGGCAATTTATCAAATAAATTCCTCGCATAATGTTTTGCCAGCAGCGAAATAACGTCTAATGATTGAAATCAATTCATGTGCCATAATCCAATAAAGGATGATTTATGTTTTGTGAAACGCATAAAGGTATTAATTAATCAGTTGTAATCTACAGAAGATTCGTTGGAGGCCATCTTGCCCATATAGAAACAACTTATTTTAAACTTCTTCACTGTTTTAAAAATAGATAACAAAGCATCCACAAAGCTCGCTACGATAGATCGAAGCTAAGTTTGCCATCAAGAAGACGCATTTTTGTATTCAGGAAACGCGCCGGATCTCGGCAGTCCCCCACCCTAAATTTATCAGTCTCGGCTCCCCAGAGGACTCTGAGAATTTGCCGCCTCAACGGCGCTAGAATTTAACCAGCTCTGATACGGATATCGTCATAGCCTACTCTGTTGAAGAAACCACGATATAAATGAGACTGGCACTAACGCGCAAGAGGCATAGATCCTCATGAGCCCCTCCAAATGCAGGGTCGAATGAGGATCTATGCCTTTTGCAGATGGTAGGATTTCGCTAGGAAAGCTTATTTTGCGTCACTGACCGAGTATTGAATTATATAGGCGGGCACACCCCTTCTTCAACGCGTTACAGCCACTTTGTCTTTTCACACTCTCTCGCTCGCTAAGAAGCCTCCAGGAAGACGAATGTGCAGGAGTGCTGTTCTGTGATATTGGACCTTACGGCGTGAGCCGTAACGTCCAAAATCACAGACTAGCACGCGATAAGATGTGTAACCGCTATGCTCAAGTTGCACAGTTCTGAACATTCAGAATGGAAAACAAATGGAAAAACTGGAAACAGATTTGTTTTAAAGTTTCGAACAGTTTGTGGAGCGTGCTGATTGATCCTGAGAAAAAAATATCCATTGTAATAAGCTATGTGGGAAGACATGCCTCTTTAAAACTGTTTGAAAATTATTTCAAATATTATCTCTTAACTAAAATTGATATGAACGTTTAAATTAAAGTGTTAGCTTTAAAGACGGACTAAAACCCCTTTCTACAAAATGCAGCTAAGACCAGCTGCTCAATATGTCAGTTTAACATCCGAGTAGATCCTCGGTTCCCTCCGCCCATTTTTTGCACTGAAGGACAATAACTGGCAGGGGAAAAAAAAAACGCTGATTAAGTGGAGTTGCCGTTCCTTCTCAGAATTGAAAAATTAAATTTCATTGCGCTTAGAGCGAATGTCCAAGCACAGCATGGTTTTCTTGGCCTTTTAGGCACATCCACATAATCTGCAAGAGGCAAAGAAACTCATGAGCCCCCGTTGACGAGAGGGCTTTTGAGGTTCTTTGCCTCTTGTTGGGTCTTATTTATATCCGCGTTCCAAGGGCGGACGATGTCATTTGGCCCCATTTTGATCCGTTTTTATTCGGCGTTAAAATTGCCAGGCTTTCAAAGGCATACCGCTTGCAGTGAAAGAGTTTAAAGCGATTTGTTCCAGGGCGGGCTTTCGTTGCTAGAATTTGCCGATACAACGGGTTCTCAGTGTTGTCTTGTCTCAAATAAGACTCTTCTACCCTTCTTTTCACCAGCCACGTGAGTAGGCACACGCACAGAGGTTTCCTTGTGCGCAACGGGTCACTCTCCGACGTATAGCACTGGAAAAAGCGCTGAGAACTCTTTCATTTAACGACGAACAAACTTCACGAGTTGACCTCCCTCTGTCCAGCATTATTGTAAGACATACTAAGAAAATATCATTATAAAGGACATTCTGCCTAAAACCTTTTTCGCAAGAATCAGGTCGTTTTAACCCCTTCGCTGCCGAAAAAAAGTGAACATCACATGCCTCTTGGCGCTACTTTGTATCCACGTTCCTTTCGTGGCTGGGTCTCCTTGGCCTTCAGTTAGCTACACTGCTTTCAGACGCGCAATTTGCGTCCGCTGGCAGTGAAGAGGTTAAGTTGTTGAGAATAGTGAACTTAAGCGAGTTTAGAACATAACAAAGGCTTGGGTAGTTCTTGCAATCAACGATGCAGCAGAAGATGAGGTACCTCGGTGCATCGCCGCTTGTCACAGTCTCAGCCCGGCTTTCTCCCAACGCGACCATCCGGCTCCGATCTTAAAGCACGTGCTATAGGCCGGGGTCACGTGTTCCTGCTGACGTGGCCTCGTGGCATTTGATTATCATAGAGCACAGCCGATCGTTGTGGCATTGTATCATCAATTTTCGTTCACTAGGTACAATCGATCACAGCTAGGCAGGGGTGACTATTGTAACGTCAGATGTCTGTGCTATCAATCTTTTAACCACCTGCATTGAAGTTTGGTTTCAATTACAAAGACGTCGTTTATTTCTTTTACGTAAGGACGAAACTGTGCACGTTTTCAAATACAAACAAAACGTTAATAGTTCGGCCTTAACTCATTCAGCCCGACGGCCGTACTTCCCAAATTTTGGAGGCGTCATCTAATGACTATGCAAAGTTGCAGGAGATGGATCGACCATGATAATTGAAGGGCAATGCCAGATTAGCTAATCTGGCACTGCCCTTGAATTATCTTGGTGGACCCATCTCTTGCTGTAGTGCGTCAGGGCTAAATGGTTAATGTCTTTCAGGCATCGATTTACGTGAGCTCCTGTAGTTGCAGGGGCTCATTTTCCATGCCCGTTGCAGATGCCGGACGCTAGCTAGGAGATTGCCTTGTAAGTTTCGGATTTTTCAGAATTTTAGGATCTCGTGCCTGCAGTGTGTGTGTGTGTGTGTGTGTGTGTGTGTGTGTGTGTGTGTGTGTGTGTGTGTGTGTGTGTGTGTGTGTGTGTGTGTGTGTGTGTGTGTGCCCCGTGTGTGTGTGCGCGTGTGCGCGTATGTGCTTGCGCGAGCGCGTATTTCGCCGGCCGGTTTGACACGTAAGACTGGCGCTCATTTTTGTTCCAAACGTACCCTAAAAGAGGTGGCGTTTCTGATTGGCTTTTGCAGCACCAATGAAATTGCGTCTGTCATGTACAATCGGCCGTATGGCGGGCATGATCGCACTGCGAGAATGCGTAAATATATTTTATGTCTGAATAGAGAAGGAAATGTTCAGCAAAAATGGACCATTTATGATCTTTCACAAAATGAAAAACTTTCTTTTTCCGTGATGCGAACAGTGCAAGTAAGTGTTTCTGATTGTAGTCGGCTTTGAAAGAAAGGAACGCACTGGCGATAGGTAATGTCTACGCGGCACAGGCACGCCCCGATCCTCATCGGATACCACTCCCCCCACCCCCCCACCCCCACCCCTTTAGTCCGGTATCTCGCGGAGCTGATGGATATATCGTAGCCCCATTTTATGGACCCCGACGACCGCGACATGTCGGATCACAGCTGTATTACTAAGTCCTACGTGACTTCTGGCAGGTTGTTCAAAGTATATTATTGCCTGATCCTATCAGTATCCAACACACACGAACCACACAGTATGCTACTGCCCTTTAAAAAAAAAAAAAAAAAACGAACAAGTAAATAGGAAAAAGCACTGTCAGGGGAGAGCATACTTCAGTATAGTATTACATTCTCAAACTGACGCTACCTTCATTTGCCGCGTCAGTATCCACATGCGGCGCGGGTTCAAATGCGCGAGACGGGCGATGACAGATCAAGGCTAGCGACCGATCCGCGTGGCACCGTCCTGCCCTTTTAACCCCTTGCCTGCCAACGTTTCTGAAATATGTGCTCACTAAAGGACCAAAGACACAACAGTCCAAAGAACATGGAGACAAAGAAGTCTCAGCAAGAGGCATAGATCCTCACGAGCCCCCGCAGTCGTGGGGACTCATGAGGATCTACGCCTCTCGCAGTTAGATCGCATTCGCCTTTTCTCGGCAGTGAAGGGGTTAATTGGCTGTGTCGCCAGGCAAATTCAAGCACACAAACTTTGTGACTATACGTGGCAAAGGAAGTTTCCGGCGAACGCTAATTTGCCGGGTATTCGTATGCCGCACGTTTCCAATGAGTTAACAAGATTAGGCTATCGATTTTAGCGCAGTACCAATCAACCGTGTGACTTGATTTGACTATCGATGTCACCTTAATGTCATTCCGTGACCTGATTTCTATTTATTCAACAGCCTGGTCTTTCATCGGACATGACGTGTGAGGGACGAACTTGAATTGAAACTGATTTGGATTTATATTCAGAAAACGATATCGCCCGGCATAGGTCAATTTTTACTTTTTTTTTCTCCAAGATACACACATATGTTCCTAAACGATCTCTAAGAGGGGGGGGGGGGGGGTAGGGGAGGACGTTCACTTACCATGTCTTTTCTTTCAACTTAAAACTCCCCTCCATATCTCCGCAAAAGAATGTGAGTCTAATTCTTTCACATGCCGTCGAGTTGAAAAACAGGCTATGCTGTCCCAAAAATAACAAAAAAAAAACGGCCGAAGACAGTTAAGTCAATTTTTGCGAAAAGCGAGATTTTCATTGTATTACAATGAAAATCACGCTTTTCGCACACATGGACTTAACGTCTTCTGCTTCCTTGGAGCAGTGTGTATTCCTACCCACCACCTCTCACTCTTTAGTCACAGAAGAAATGAAACAGTGGCTGTTCCGACAAACACAACCCGTGTCTAGGCCACGGACCACAGTGCTGTTTCCGTACTGTCCAGTCTCTTAGCCTTAGTCAGTCCCAGTCATCCCCTAACTGTTCAATTCCCTAAAAAAAAAAAACTACCGCCCACCAGCTGCACATTTGCCATGCACAAAATACAAAAAAAAACAGCACATGACCCGTCTCATTTCTTGGCTATGAAACTGGTTCCTTACCAACCCCACACCCAAGCACAGCTGAAATCAGCGTGCCCCTCAAATCACTACGTCAAAGGCAACTCAACATAGGCCCACAAATGTCCACTGGATAAGCTCAGGATGGTATGAATCAAAGCACCAAACATGTCTCCTCTCAGCTAACCACAAATTTCCAGCAAATTCCCACATTCAGCCCAACTGCAAATTTTCAAACAAGGCAAAAATTATTTTAAAAAAAACGGGGCCTTGCACTGCCTGAACTTCCCAATTTAAATGTATAACGTGACCTGTCATCTAGCGTGCTGCCGGGAAACTGTGCCAGGAAGACAGTCTTTCCTTTAACCCCTTTGCTGTCAGTGGACACGGACTGCGCGGTTTTCTTTTTTCAATCAATGTAAATTCAACGCCAAAGACTCCCAGCCGTCGCAAGAACATGGATACAAAGAGGCGTCAGCAAGAGGCATAGATCCTCATGAGCCCCCGCAACTGCGGGGGCTCATGAGGATCTATACCTCTTGCAGTTGAGTGGTGTTCGGTTTTCCTCGGCAGTCAAGGGGTTATCCCGTTTTTACATACAGCCACCGGCACTGCAGAAAGTACAACCACACACGCTGTAATTGTGTGAACAGAACCGGTGGCTGCATGCACCAGGGGGTATGTAATTGAAAAGACAGGACTGTGTTGATACTAACACAAAATTGTCGGCGTTAACCCATTCAGCCCTGGCGCACTACAGCAGGAGATGGGTCGACCATGATAATTCAAGGGTAGTGCCAGATTAGCTTGGCGCCTGTTGGCGCCAAGCTAATCTGGCACTGCCTTTGAATCATCATGGTCGATCCATCTCCTGCAACAGGTGCATAGTCGTTAGATGACGGTTAAAAAATTTGGGAAATACGTGCGCCGGGCTGAATGAGTTAACTTTGTGAGGCCCATTACTAGTAGCATTACGTCGGACATATATAAACCGAAGTGACTGCCATGTGTTGAAAGTGCAATGAAAAAGAAATAAAAAGATAAACAAACACATGAACAAATGCTCGATTAAATTTTGTATCATTCATAAGTTACCAAAAAATTAAATTAGTATCTTTGAGTTGCATTACTTGATTTTAAAATGCAGTAAAATAAAACTCCTTATTAGTCCGAAGCGTGCATGTTCCTTTCTTTGTAGGTAATTTTATTGTAATTGTTGATTAAAAAGTACATTTAACACAAATTGAAAAAATAACCCTGGGCTATGTTGTTGCGGTACAATAAAAAAAAAAAGAGTTTATACCACTTTCATTTTCCGTATAATGTAAAAGAAAACTTTTGACTGTAGCCATTCCGGTGTGTATAATTACAACCAAGTAAGCAAAAAGTATATGGGTCGGCGTCGACGGCTGTTGGCCCATGCACGTCTGTGCGCGGGTCAACAGCGGCCGACGTCGGCCAGAGGCGTTTTTTTTTTTTTTTCTTCTTCTGGGAACAACAACAATTCATCGTGTACTGCTCTAAAATGTAACAAATGTGTTCAACCTCTTCATCGATTTCGAGTGATGAGTGTGACAGCAACAACAAAAAAAAAATAAAATAAAAGAACATCTGCAAGAGTCGTAGGGGCCATGAGAATCTATGCCTCTTGCTGCCTCGGGCCAGCATCATTTACGTCGCTTCTGCGGTTCTCCGATGAGGAGATTCACGCACCAGAATTTGACTTGAGTACAAGACATTGAGGTCTTTGGATTGAACTCTCACCACTCCCAGTTGTCGGCCCTGACGGGGTGTTAATGGATACTGCCGCTAGGTGTCGCTTCGAGTCGCTGGGTCCAATCAGAAAGCAGAGACCGGGAAATGCGCTAGCCCACAAAACGATCAACCGGGTCCTTCCGCGCATGCGCGAGCAGGTGACAACCAAGACAGACTGAAGACGTGGCGTCTCAGATAGCTATGAAAGTGGTTAGTGGGTAGATTGGCGATAATCCTGTCAGTTAACGTCTCACGGTCAGGCAAAAATTAAAAAAAAAAAATCCCTGAGTTCGCTCACATCATCCAACCAGCCATTTAAATGCAAAATATGTACTGGTTTCTGATTTTGGACCAAAATCACACCAGCGTAAAGATGAAAGCTAAAATTACAAAGATTCAAGATATTGTCCCAAAAGGGATATTCTTGTCACAGCTCACACGTCATAAGGTAAAAGGGTTAGTAAGAAACGTAATCATAAAAAGTAGAACACAAATATGACCGATATTAACCCATAAAGCCCCGACGCCCTACAGCAGGAGATGGGTCGACCATGATAATTCATGGGTAGTGTCAGATTAGCTTGGCGCCTGTCGGCGCCAAGCTAATCTGACACTACCCTTGCATTATCATGGTCGATCCATCTCCCGCAACTGGTGCATATTCGTTAGATGACGCCTCCAAATTTTGGGAAATAACGGCCGTGGGGTTGAATGAGTTAATATAAACACCATACCACCCCCCACACTTTGGTACCGGTTTCAGGCCACTTTACAAATTTCAAATACAGGCGATCAAAAATCTCTGTAACTTCAGTAGCTGAACTGGCCCTTCGTCTGTCTTGTACTGTGTTTGTCTTAAATGGCGTAAATCCGTGTCTGTTACGTGAGTGTGCGTGCTGGGTTTCAGTTCGCGGCGCTTTGAGTCGATTCGCCCAAAAATTGAGAAAAAGCGCCTATATAATAACGGTATTATTTATTATTATTATCATACACATCACATTCTAACTTCATGACACAAAATATGTACGCTAATTAATTTAGACAGTGGCGTGATATAAATAAAAGTATTGGCATTATTGGCCGTGGAGTAAAAATAAAGAAAAAAGATAAGCATTGTAATAAATAATAAAAAAGAGAAAACGTTCACTGTGGTGGCTTATCAATCGAAACTGAAAAAAAAGACCCAATGACAACAAAAGTAGCAAAAACATTATCAGCAACAGCACTAAAACATGACGCTCCACTGAAGATCTGACCTGACGCTATAATCAGATCGAAATGTTTCAAGTTTTCCTGTCGATATAGTCTTTCATTAAATCTTGACTATCATGCCACATCTCTACAGCTTAAAAAAGCTATTTTGCCGTACTTTGAAACATTTCTAACGCCTAAGCAGGGAATATATTTTCGATCACGTCGAGGAATTATTAAAATGCTTAGCGGTATTGAGAACATTTCTTCGCGTCGAACATTTCTTCAGTATGCAAAATTCTATCGGGCAGAAAGTCGGCCGCAGTGGGCCCGCGCACAGCCGTGCATATTAATACTGTCAAGAGGATTTCGTTTCCCAGCTCATTTTCAAGACATACAGGTTTGATCACAACACGCCATGCATACATTTTTTTCCCCGATGGAAATCATAATTTCTTTGAGATGTGCCGCAACCAAATATGCGGCATTTTGCCGAGTATCCGGATGCGGCGCGTTTCGAATGTGTTAAAGGTACTCTGTAAAAGATTTTTAGGTTCATGAATTGCCTTCAGCTTTTGCCAGTGGTCCGCCACCTGAGGAAAGACATGGCTGACAAATGGTCGATGTGCAAACAGTTTAGGTGTCCACAAACAAATAAAGGTTATTGCTAAACCACAACTGTTTCCAATAGAGCAAGTTGAGTTCATTTAACCCTAGAAGATCTGAACACCACCCAAATGCAAGAGGTATAGATCCTCATCAGCCCCCGCAGTTGCGGGGGCTGATGAGGATCTATGCCTCTTGTTGACCTCACTTTGAATCAATGTTCTTGGACATCTAGCGGTTTTTGGTCTTGACTTAACGAAGGTTGCAGAAACACAGTTTACGTCAGCTGGCGCTGACCGGGTTAAAGTGAAGGACGACAGTAGTTTGTGCCCCTTCATAGTAAGGACACTACGCAGATTAAAAATAAAGTGGATGGATCGCCATAATAACTGTGGCATGCGTCCTCGTAACAGTCATACTGGTAACACCACACACACATAAATAAGACAACTCTTGATGCAAAGATTCTCATGAGTCGCTGTTGCTGCAGGGGCTCATGAAAATAGCCGCCTCTTGCAGATGAAGCGGGAGGGCTACATTTATTGAATGTATGAAAGACAGTGCAACTTATGACCTACTTCTGATTTAGAGATTACCTCCATCATTAGATTGTAGCCATTGAGCCAGGGGCTCAGTTCAAGCTATCACGCTTTATTAAGAACAGTCCTCAAAACGTTTTATTTACGCAGATCTAACCTGAGCACACGAGACTCACGATATCTGTCTTCTGAAGGCAAACGACAGTGTCCATTTTTGTGAAAAGCAAGATTGTCATTGTTATTCAATGAAACTCCTGCTTTTCACAAAAGTGGACTACAACACTCATTGTCGTCTGTCGGAAACTTTAAAAAAAATTTTTTTTTACGAGATTGGAATGGTAAATGCTGGGGATAGAAACTCAAAGTGACGAAAACTTTGATGTACGAAGAATACAAAGTCTCAACAATTCCTGCAAGAAAGTTGTGTGATTTGGCCAGTCGCCGCAAGAAGCTGTAAAGACGGATCATCCACATTTACATCAAATTTTACGAGCCATAATACTGTCACCATCATTACTTTCTTGTCGCCTCGACAAATCTATCAACTGACTTTTTAGAGAAAACGACAAACAGCAAAAACTGGGTTAGTCATCTTACGTTACAAAAAAATTCAGGTGCAAAGATATTTTCAGACATACGAAATCTGTTTAACCTACTTAGTGTCAGAAGCTATCACCTATGACTCAAAATCACCGCAGACTAAACCCTTGATAACAATCCTTTGTGAGGAATGCAGATATATATATGCCAGCAAGAAGCTTAGGTCCTCATGACCTCCCGCATTCGCGGGGGCTCAGGAGGATATATGCCTCTTGAAGTCTGGGTTCCCGGTGGAGAGGGAATATAAAGTGTGTCTTTTGTCTTTGTCTGTCTTCCCAAAAAGTAGCAGACAGATGTGGTGGGCGTGTTTCATTCGTTTCTGATGGAGTTCGCATTAGGAAAATACACAGTTGTAGATTTATATTGCCATGAGTCAGGCTGATGTGTATCCAACAGATACTTTAGAAAACATTGAACAACATCAATAAATAAATGACTCAATGACTCACTCACACACTCACTCACTCACTCACTCACTCACTCACTCACTCACTCACTCACTCACTCACTCACTCACTCACTCACTCACTCACTCACTCACTCACTCAATTTTCAATCAATCTTTCAGTCAGTCAGTCAGTCAGTCAGTCAGTCAACCAACCAACCAACACAACCCACGTACCAAACCCCTCCCTCCTTCCCTCCTTTTCTCCCTCCCTCCTTCCCTCCCTTCCTCCGTCCGTCCGTCCGTCAGTCAGTCAGTCAGTCAGTCAGTCAGTCAAACAGCTTGAATTGTCTGTGCGTGTATCACATTACTTTTATAATGCACGAAATGAGACATTACACATGTATTGTGTTACAAAGAAAAATCTGATTTAAATAAAAACAAACCATGAGTTGTTTCCCTTTTTTTGCGAGTCTTCCATTTGGCCTGGAGGGTAATCGACGGGGAAGAACCCTCAAGTACACGGATTCGCCCAGGACAGTAGTTTGCCCATTTTTTCGCATTTTTTTTTTAACCCTCACGATATAATATGTTTTATTCATCTGAATCGATCGGCACACTTTATATCAACAAACAGTCCCACTGCAATGCCACAGTCAGCCAGGGCCGGCGTCAGCGCAGTGGGCCCACTGCGGCCGATATCCGCCCGAGGGCAGTTGCTTCTTAGGTCAGGCCTTTCATCTGTAAGGGGACACAGGTTCCCATTAACGTCTGCAGCCGCCGGGGATCATGTGTATCTCTACCTCTAGCTAACAGGCATCAGTGTTCCTCGAGTAAAATCGGGTTGATCTCGGCAACTGTTCACAATCTGTTTGCTGTGCCTTCTTCTATACGTGAGAATGAAAATAACATTCATCAAGCCTTGCATACTGAGCCTCAAAAGAAATGCAACACCGAACGTGAAACTGTTTCTTGTTTTGTTTTTTTCCTCATAATTTTTCGGCAAAAGTGTTTTTGTTCATTTGTGCAGAGGAAGTTCTTAAATCTGTAGCGATTGAAACTGTTGTGTTGATCGGCGGACGTAACCTCTGGTCAACCTTACTGCATTAGTTTGCTTACTTTGATTATCTGAGGCATGCCTGGCTCTAGTAATTTGTAGCCATCTTTGGTGTTTCCAGATCAGGAAGAAACTTGGCCACACTTTGAGAAAGGACTCAGGAAACAAGGTCTTGATTGGTACTGATTGGACCTGAAAGGGCAGAAGGAAGAGAAGCCCTGAAACAAATGACACAGACAAGTTTCTTTGATAGTGTGACCGGACGAACAACTGCAAACATGCAATGCTTATGCACTGCGTTTCAGCAGAAGCTCGGTATAAAGCGAAGCAGCGTAAACGGGCCGTTCGCCAGATGGCTATTCGCAGGGCGGGTGGGAGAGATCGAGCAGGGAAAAGCTATCGACAAACCACGTGAAGTGTCATCACGAGAAATGGATTATAATAATGTTGCTCCACCCTCACTGACATTCCACAGCACTCATTCACCCTTTCACACCCACAGCCCTAAGCACTACCCATAAGATGCAAGTCGCGGGAGATGGATCAGCCATGACAGTTTAACCCCTTGACTGCTAATGACGATACCGTTCGGCGGAAAAGACGCGTTATGACGCGTCTTTTTCGCCGATCGGTATCGTCAGTAGCAGTCAAGGGGTTAATCCTTGTACATACAGTACCGGTGGCTTCAGACACAAAGGGGTTAAGAGAAGTGCCGGGTTAACTTCATGCCTGTCACCGAGCTCTGCTCAAGTTACCAGTTGCAGTTGTCTTGAAAATAGTTTCACCCCTTCAATGCAGACGTCACCTCCAGTTGACTCAAACTTTAATCTTTGAAATCAGGGGAAATTTAACCCTTTGGCTGTCGATAGCGGTTTTTGTTGAGATGATTCATGCAGGAATCATTGAATAAAAAACCCGCTACCGACAGGCTAAGGGTTAACACCGAATAACCTCACCAATCCAAGGAACACGCTATAAATAAGGTTAGGCAAAAAGACAAAGGACCTCACGATACCCCGCATCGACGGGTGCTCATGAAGTTCTTTGCCTCTCGCAGTCGGGTGGTGCTCGCGTTTTCCCGGCAGTGAAAGGGTTAACGAAACAAGTAAAATACAGCCTTTTCTGTTGCATCTGTTGATGTGAAAATCGTGTGTATCGTTCCCAGGTATCAGTATTGCCGCGATTTACACAAATACCGAAAACGTATCTCGCACAAAACCATCTGCAGTTTACACTGTGTGACATCACAGAACTAGTGATTCGTGCAAGTGTAGGATGATCCTTTTCTTGTTAGACAGGTGGTGCTATTTACCTTACAATAAAACCACACTCCCACGGACACTGTACTTTGCCGCGAAAGCAGTTTACTTCTAAGAAGGAATCGTCTAGTCAAGACTGACATAATTATGGACTTCGACCCACGAATACATTTCCTCTACAAAGTAAATGTATATGACAATCATTTATGGGAACTGTCATATTTTCCATAGTAGTAATGGAACAAGACATACGTTGGCTCACGAGCCACGACATACATAGATTAATGATGACCCAGACATTGCATACACTCTTTGAGAGTCCGGGAGTGGCTAGGACGTCCCAACTGTCATGCAACTGAGCTTTCATCTGCAATAATTTCCATCCGTACTTTTAGTTCCGGGGCAACGCTCAGAGGATCTGTGAACGTACACGTCAAGAATGACGTAACATGTCACTTGATCGACCATTCACCAGAAATTAGAACAAGCCCGCGACCAGACCGTTGATCCCTTCCCAAAGAGCTAAAGGCCATCGGGCCGACGTCGTCCCGCGCACGATCGCGGGCCAACGGCGGCCGACGTCGGCCCGATGGCTTTTGAGCATTGGGTTCTCCTGGCGTTGTATTTGTCCCTCCTAAGTGTGTTTGTTTCTTGGTTCTAATTGTAAAGTCCAAACTAGCAAACAAACAGATTGGTATCTGCTGCCAGCATCTATCAACCTCTTTCATCAACAGCATACTTTAAGGGAGACCTTAGTCGGCGTACGAGGTTGCCTGACCTTAGCATTCGGCATTTTCCAGTGACAGAAACCTCCAGGGCAAATGCACAGGTCAGACCGGTCACTTCCGGTGACCTTTTCCGGTCTGCGTGCTAACTACAGTGAAAGTGTAGCCGTTCTCGAAGCGTGCTCATCGATGTAGGTTGTGTCGGTGTGAAGAGTGCTTTCAGATGAAGTTATGCAGCTAACTTAACCCTTTTAACGCCGCACTTGGGCGGTGTCACATAAAGACTATGTACCAATTGCAGGAGATGGATCGGCCATGAAAAAATCAAGGGTAGTGCCAGATTAGCTTGGCGCGGCCTGGCACTATCCTTGAATTATCAAAGTCGATCCATCTCTTGTTGTAGTGCGTCGGGACTAAATGGGTTAACCCCTGTGTACGCAGCCACCGGTACTGAAAACAGCATTGCAGACAGTACCGGGACTATATGCACAATTGAAGAGAGAGAGAGAGAGAGAGGGGGGGGGGGGAGGGCGGGGGAGCAAGGCGCGGACAATTTCTGCAATTTCACAGCAAACATAACAGACAAAGCATTAACTCATTCGAGACGTGCCGCCTCCGGATACGCGGCATAAGCCACGTATCCGGAGGCGGCACGTCTCGAATGAGCTAAAATGCTAGCAGATCTACTCTACCTTGATCGGACTTTGATGCTTCCCGCCCTCCCATTTTATGTAATATAGCTACATATAATTTTTGTCACTATGTCCCTAAGCTATTGTTAGTTTCATTTGATTTTTTGGGTAATACTATGCCTCTACAATGACGGATACAAAGGGTATGATCATGAACAGGTCAGGAACACTGACGTTTAGTGGCGTTTCGGGCAGCGGCCTCTTCATCATATCAAAACAGCGAATATCGAGACAAGTGATAACTAAATGTTAGGAAAAATGAAACAAAGTATAAGCTGACATTGTTT
>BTPG01000007.1:70592323-70644823 GCA_036245525.1 Semisulcospira habei
ATAACTTATATAAAAACTTGTATTATCCGTTACATTAAACCACTTTACTGTATAAAACATTTCATGGATAGCCACAGCCTTGTTACCATCTCGATTATCGATTCCATTAGTTAGCCACACTGGTTTGCTTGTGTCAATATTTGTTAATGTTATAAACATTTTTATTATCACATAAAAAAAAAAGGATGGAATTTAAATCACCAACCATTACCACTACAAACGCATTTCAATTCAATGTGAATGCCAAATATAATGTTGCACCTACTTATGAACAGAAAATAATTCAGTTAAATCAGCTTGATATAGCTGTGTCTGAACAAGATTTATTTCAAGTCAAAGTACCCAACCCTTTTGATCATTACCTAAACCCTCCAATAACAGATGACTCAACTGCAAGAAAGTGGTCTTCAAGCCCACTACAGATGTTTCAAAACCAACTTAACTTTGCCATACTGTGTTCTACTACAGGCTGTGGTGTTTCATTTACAGACCATTTGAATCACCCAAACAAACTGATTAAGTCTGTCTATCGTTTCCACATGTATTACCAGCTTAGAAGAATACTGTCAGAACTGCATACACCATTACCAACTGAATCCAGTTTTAATCAGTTTAACAATCCCATGGATTTGAAAGCATTTGAACGGATCTGTAATGAATTTAACATCAGTACAAAGTATGACTTTACACAAAAACTTGATGATCACAATGGTATGGGAACATTGTATTATGCTATGAGTCACAGACAATACCCACAAGATTACTACCCTGGTTACACTTCATTCTCATCAAAATCACAAGTCTGGTTAGGATCAATAGAGCAGAAGCAGACTAATGCGTGGACCACATTTATTTTAGATAAATCTGACGGGTTTACTCAAGCAGGAGTCGAGCGCGTCAATGAGTCTATCAGAACATATGTCTGGTGTTTACTAGGAGCACAATCACTAACAAAATCAAACATTTTGAATGGAAGTGGTAAATTTGAAGCACAAAAACAGTTTTTAGCAAATTTAGAAGATTCTATTAACTCAGTTGTTGATCTTCCATCTAGCATACAACGTTACCAAAACGTTCTCAGATATGCCAGATCAAAAGTTGACTTTGTAGTAGGCATTGGGTTATACATGTTGCCTTCTGATCTTCAACTACAAATTGGAGTAATAACAAATTATAATAATGAAATAGTTGTTGCAGGGAGTAATCAGAAATTAGGACTTAATCAATCTGTAAACTTGAGTCCAACAATCTCTCACATACAACCAGTAACACCACCAGTAACACAAATATCAACACCACCACCTGAACAGATAGTAAAACCAGTAATGTTAATAAAAGCCCAAGCATCGGCACAGACACCTGAACCAGCACCAGTACAGTCAGTAACAGGCCAAGAAAACACACATGAGTCAGAGAGAACTGCATTGGTAATAGGCCTTACTGGATTAGGAATATTACTTCTTTACCTGTTTCATTAAGTATCCTATAATTAACCCTCCTACTGTTACCAAAAATATCCATACATGCTCTGCCATAAACCCTACTACCTTTGCTGTAGTACTAATAAGCCAACTGACAACACTACCTATAATACCTGGTAAAGCATCTGCTGCTTTTACAGCTAATTTTTTAAGCAAGTCTGATATGTGAGACAACTGTTTTTTTACCCACGTCTGTAAATCTTTTGGGTCTGATGGAGTTGGAGGAGCTGGAGGTGCTGGACTACTACCACCACCTGTTACAGCTAACACTACAGTACTAATAATAAATCCAAGAGCAGTAATTAAACTTGCAATAGTGATACCCTGCTCTCTGAAAAGTGTTTTTAATCTCTCAGTCAAAGTTGTATCCTCATTAAGTATTTTCTGAATAGTTTCTCTAATTCTGTTGACCTGTGTTTTCAGTTTTTGTCTACCATTATCAATTACTTCTAACCGAGCATCTCTTTCTATATACAAATTTTTTAATCTTTCTTGTATTCTTTCTTTTATTTCAATGTCATAATTCCCATTGTCTGCAGTAGCCAGTTTCTCTTTTTCTTTTTCAATGTGTTTATCAAGCTCACTAAGTTTGACTACGTTATTTACCATCTCACCCCTTGTTGACTGTAGTGCTTTATCCAACGCAGCTATCTCACGCAATGTAAAAGAAGAGTCACCTATTTGAAAAGGAGGGTCATCAATTGTTTTTATAGCCTCATTTATAAATGATGTTTCTTGTATTGTCTTGTCTACTATTTCTGGTAGTTTTGTTTTATCAGCCATATCAATCTCTTGCTCAGTCGGTAATTTTGATTGCGAATCATTTAGAATGGTAGCAGCTCGAGGTGGTATCCTTCTTTCACCAACACCAAGTTGGCGCAAGGCACTAACACCACCTTCACCTTTGATTGTACCTAAAGCTCTAAAACTACTAGGGTTGTTTTTCTTAGTTAATAGTATTTTACCTTTGTCAACAGTTTTTAAATATAAATGTCCTTTTTCATATTCAAACTGATTAGGATCTATTTGATATGGACGCTCACCAACACTATCATAAAATGAGTTCACTTTGGTTTCTAAAAGTTCGTGATACTTACTAGAAGTATTACTTGTACCAGTCATATCTGTGATACTGGTATCTGAGACATTCATGTCATCCATTTTAAACTCTTCATGATTAAATCCTCCCGCTGCCATTGTTTTATTAATTTATTATTTTTTTTATTGTGCATAATAAAAATGACACAGTCTTACGGTTCAAAGTTAGACCCATACAGAAAACTACGTGAGCCCCTGGGTGTTAAGGGCATAAGACAATCAATCGTCATCACAAACAATCCTAGTACTATAGACCAGAATCAAACACTTACAGTCAAGTTTCCAAACCTAGGTCCCAGTGACGTTATTGTTCCTGGCACTGCACGCCTTGCATTTAATATTGAACTATCATCAGAATCAGATGCAAACAGAACACTGGTTGACAATCTTGGCAGAGCAATTGTTAGAACTATTAAAGTAAAACTTGAAGGACAGGAAGTGTTTAGTCTTGATGACTCAGATGTATTCTACTGTTACAAAGACCTTTGGCTAACAAGAGAAGAACGAGAAGATCGTATTTACCAAGGCATACAGCCAGATAATGTTGGGAAACTTCGAATCAATGCAGCAGATAAAGTAACTACTGGGGTACCAAAGGAAGTTATAATGGCTGAAACATATGGATCCAGATTCTACATTCCACTTGAGTTTGAAATCCTAACAGCTCATCTGCCTTATTATCAAGGAGCACTGAATGACCGTCTGAGTTTTGAACTAACCTTCAATGACTACTCCAAAGTAATTAAATCATCTGCCACAGATGCAACATACAAGATCTCTAACATTTCCTTGGAATATGAAATTGTCACACACACTGAACTAGCCAGACTCATTCAAAATCAGTATCAGTCAAGACTACCAATTTATTATGACAGGGTGATTAGACATAGTTTAATACCCAAAGACAAGAGTGACCCGATGTGGAACATAAACTTAAACACACCTGCTAGGTCACTGAAAGGTATTCTTATGTTGTTTGTTGAACCGATGAGTCCATACAAAAGAGATTCAGAAAAATTCTACAATCCTAAGATTACACATTTGTCTTGTACAATCGAAGGCCGCCCTAATCAAGTGTACGCTTCAGGAATGTTACCTTATCAACACTACGATGAGATCACAAAGTATTTTGCGGGTGGAAGGATTAGAGATAAACCTGCAAACATTGCGTGCAAAGATCTACATCTGTATGATGTTAGGATTGGTCAATACCTGACAAACAAGTATGCACTGTGGTTAGACCTTCGTAGTACAGATGATGACTATCTTCATGGGTCAGGACGAACTGTCGAGAACGGTAGTGATGGAATAACAATTCAGATACAAAAAAGGTTGAAACTGCTGCAGCCATAAACATATATTTGTATCTAATTTATGACGCACAACTCAATATTGCAGAAAGCAGACTGAGTGGGCACATATATTAAAATTATATTGTGTATTAAAATGAACTTAATGACACTCGATCCACACTGTGGATTGTTTTGTGGTGCCACAGGGTGTGGTAAAACTGAATTTGTACTTAACCTCTTACAAACAAGATACATACACCACTTTGAAAACATTGTAATATTTTGTCCAACAATAAAACACAACAAAGCTTATCACAACCGTTTATTCATTTGGACTGACAGTAATATCTATTTAGTCGACCCTGAGAAAAAACTGAATGACTACCTGCTGTATTTTTTCAAACAATTTGAAGGACAGTCAACTTTATTTATTGTCGATGATTGCTCTGCAGAGAAAGACATTGTCAAAAAGAGAAATACTTTAGCAGAACTTGCCTTCAGTGGTAGACACGCAAACATCAGTGTTTGGATTCTCACTCAGAAATATAATGCTGTACTAAAAGATTTTCGAGAACAGTTAAAGTTTATCTGTTTGTTTTACTGTAAGGATCGTGACAGCTTCGAAGACTGTCTCAGAGAAAACGATGTCATTCCAAATAAGCAAGAACGGGATGATGTAAAAAATAAACTGAAATCAACTAAGCATCTAAAGCTCATTTTAAAGACAGATCAGCCCACAGGGTATGGGTTAGTAAATTAATTTATCTTTTTGGTTTGTCTATAAAAATGACGGACGGACAAGAGGATCAAAATTGGCCTATTGGTAAATTCATGGATATTACATCGAGTTTCAGGGATTTTATGCTTATTAGTGACTTAAAAACACAAGTTAGACGCCCTTTTTTAAAACTCCCAACACCGATGAAGATACACATGACATATAGTTTTTATCTTGGATATTCTAATACTTTTCCATGTTATAATAATAGGACAAATGATTTTTTAGTTTATGATGCTAAATCTGACTGGTTTAAGATTATGTGTTTACAAATACACCATCAAATAAAAAAAGAAAATAAAAATGTTAAATTTATTACTGTTAATAAAACAATATTACACATGCAAAAGATTGAACATGATACAACAGAAGACATACCAGGAAAGTGGCTTATTTGTTGGTAATTAATTTTGTCTATTATATAGGTTTTTGTCAATAAAGTGCCATTTTACACTATATAATTTTCTATTTATTTTTTTGTCGGACAAATAAAAAAGATGGACAACCGTCAAAGATTAAGAAACGTGTTTCACACAACTGACTTACCTATATATAATATTTACAATGTCTATGAATCAATAGAAAGATCTTTTTTAGTCATACAAAATAACCTTCTTTCTGATAGTGTAAAGATTCAGATTGTTGCAAAAATAGAATTTGTCAGAGATGTTGGTAAAGTTATTGTAACGTATATCTCGACAAGGCAGCACACAGTTAATTCGAGAAGAGAACTAGAAAAAGTGTTTAAAGAAAGATTGTTGCCTGACTTCCATGAAGCAATTGACAGAGCAGAAATGCAAGGGTCTGGCTGGCATGAAGGCCTTGTACATGAACTACAACTGAAGCAGTCAAGATATCATCCTATACTAGGTAAATCATGGATACCACTTCCAACTGAGGTTGCAAACAAAAAGGCTGTAGTCAATATTCAAAACAATGACAACTATTGTTTCATGTGGTGTGTGCTTGCTAAACTTCATTTTGTAAAAGCAAAACCTGATCGTGTATCTAACTATATCAAATTTGTAAATGAACTCAACTTCAGTGGCATTGAGTTCCCTGTTAAAATAGAGGACATAGACTTGTTTGAAAAACTAAATCCTGGTATATCTGTAAATGTGTATGTGTGGGATAATGAGTCTGAAAATAAGTTACAGCCAATTAGAGTGTCCCCAATTGCCCCAACCTATGGTCAGTCAGAAGATAAACATGTTGACATGTTGCTAATTGGTGATAACAATAACTTCCACTACACAATTATCAGAAATATGTCACGTCTAATTCATGATCATACAACAAAACACAATGGCAAACAGGAAGTTTGTAAAAAATGTTTACAAAGATTTTCCTCCATAAAATTAGCAGACAAACATGTTTTACACTGCAGATCAGCTGATGACATACAAACTGTACTTAAGTATCCAGATCCTGGCAGTCAAGTGTATTTTAAGAACTATGGGAATCAGCAAAAGCTGCCGTTTGTAGTATATGCTGATTTTGAATCACTCGTTGTTCCTTATGAAGGTCCTGTTCCAGAGTCATTACCAAAGACTATAAAATTGAGTGACCAAGTGGTGTGTTCTTTTGGATACATTATTGTTAGGTCAGACGGTCTTCATTCAGAACCTGTTATCTACAGGGGTGAAAATGCAGCAGCTGAGTTTTTAACAGAAATGAGACATCTGTATATTCAGGTAGTAAGGTATTTTGAAAACTGTCAGATGCCTTTGGTGATGACAGAAGAAGACAAACAGAATTTTGATGCAGCAGTGATGTGTTGGATTTGTGAAGACGTCCTTGATGGTGATAAAGTTTGCGATCATGATCACATAACTGGTCGTTACAGAGGTGCCGCTCATAACAAATGTAACTTGTTATTAAAAATAAATCCTAAGACATATAAGTTACCAATCTTTTTTCACAATCTGAAGGGATATGATTCACACATTATCATGCAGGCTGTAGACGAGTCTTACAAAAAAATTAGTTGTATTGCTCAGACAACTGAAAAATACTTGACTTTTAGGTTAGATAAATTAGCATTTTATGACTCCATGCAACATTTGTCTTTAGGGTTGGCTAGTCTGGCAGAAGGACTGAGTGAGTATCCAATAACAAGTAAATATTTTGAGCCAGACTTGATTAAAAAAGGTGTTTATCCATATGAGTACATCAGTGACTGGGTAGTGTTTGAAGAAAGGAGACTACCACCAAAAGAGAAATTTTATTCTACACTAATTGGTAAAGGTATTTCTGACTCTGAATACCAACACGCACTTAATGCATGGGAAAAACTAGGGTGTAAAACTATTGGTGACTATCATGACCAATACTTAAAGGCTGATGTCTGTTTGCTAGCAGACGTATTTGAAAGTTACCGTGAAAAGGGTTTGTTACACTACAAGCTTGACCCTGCTTGTTACATAACTAGTCCTGGCATGACATGGGATGCATTTTTGAAATCCAGTAAGATATTTATAGACCTGTTGTCTGATCGTACGATGGGTGAAATGGTGGAACGTGGATTGAGGGGAGGTATTAGTCTAGCAGCAAACAATTATGGCAAGGCCAACAACAAATATCTTGACGACTTTGACCCCTCAAAGCCAATGTCATTTATTACGTACTTAGATGCAAATAATTTGTATGGATTTGCAATGTGTGAATTGTTGCCATTAAAAAACTTTTGTTTGTATGATTTGTCACAGTATGGCATAAAAAAATTAACAAAATATATTATGGATCGAGGTCAAAATGATGAAAAGGGTTGGATCTTTGAAGTAGACTTGGAGTATCCACACCATTTACATGATTACCATAATGATTATCCATTAGCAGTTGAGAAACTGAGTATGACGGGGAAAAAAGAAGACACTAAACTTGTACCCAATCTGAATGACAAATTTAATTACGTGTGTCACTATCGATTGTTACAGTTTTACATCAGACATGGTTTAGTACTAAAGAAAGTTCATAGAGGAATTCAATTTGATCAAAGTGCTTTTATGAAAGATTACATAATGAAGAACACCACATTGCGTGCCAGAGACGGCAACACTGCATTTGACAAAGACTTCTTTAAGCTTATGAACAATGCTTGTTTTGGTAAGACAATGGAAAATCCTCATCACAGAAAAGATGTGAGACTAGTCACAACTGAATCAGGTGCAATTAAACTTACAGGTAAGCCCCAGTACACAGGGTATAAAGAATTTCATTCATCATTGTATGCAGTGTCACTCAAAAAAAAGATTGTCAAACTGGACAAGCCAGTATTTATTGGTATGGCAATTCTTGAGTTATCAAAACTGTTAATGCTTGAATTTTATTATGATTACTTTAAACCAAAATATCCTGACTGCCGTCTGCTATACACTGACACTGACTCTATGATCATAGATGTGCCTACTGAAGACTTTTATGAAGACATGAAAACAGAACTACACATGTATGACACGTCTGATTATCCTAAAGATCACCCATTGTTTAGCACACAAAACAAGAAAGTGCCTGGTAAGTTTAAAGATGAACTGAATGGTGTGCCTATAGTTGAGTATGTTGGACTGAGATCAAAAATGTATTCTATACTGCACCAGAAGGGAAGTCAGTCAAAAGCCAAAGGAATAAAAAAAACAGCAATAAAAAATAAAGACATACGTCATGAACATTACAAGCAAGTGTTAGATGGTGCATTAATGCCTGATTATCCAAACAAGACACTAAGATCAAACAAACATAATATTGAAATGATTCAAACATATAAAAAGTCTCTAGCAGTTGGAGACACAAAAAGAGTGTTTCACACTAAGGAAAAAGCTTATGCACCAGGTCATTACAGGCTCAAGTTATCTGAAGAAATAGCTGATAATCTGCTTGATAAACTAATTGATGAATTGAAATTGTTAAAAGTGGGTAACAGTATCTGTGGGAATAATCTGTAATTCTTCTCTGACAAATGCCCTCTTTGGTGCAGGCTCATACAGATAATATATTGTTGCATTAGCTGAAGGAACTATTTTTTTTTATATTATGAACAGATGTAGACCAAATTGGATCAGTTGCCCTACGTCTAACGTCATTTTCAGCTTCACCTGGTTGATACAAATATCTCACCTGTTTTGTAAACAAGCTAGTGTCTGGAGGTGTTATTGCTTTTATTTCTAACGGTATTGTTTTCAATTTAATAGAATCAACAGGTTTAGGGTGACCCTCATTATTCATTGCTTTTATTACAGACGGTAATCTTTTAACCCACTCAGTGTTACGTGTGTCATGCATGAGTTCCTTAGAATACTGATAGCTAAAAAGTCTCTCCGATAATTGCTTGTTAAAGTTTTCTAAAATAGCCTGTGATCTATGCAAGCCTGGTATGCCTCGCCGCACTAGCACTCCATGCTTTGCAAATAACTGATTAACAGCGCCTTTAAATTCACTCCCATCATCAACCTGCACAAGCCTAGGGTATTTTAAAGGACCTCGACTATATATTTTTGATAATGCAGTGGCCACTGTTACAGCTTTTTTGTCAGTTATGGGTTCTGCATCCTTATACCTTGAAGCTATGTCAACAACAGTTAATGCATACTTGTATCGTTTCTTTTTTATTGTGTCATGCGGAAGAAACAGGAGGTCCATTTGGTGTGTGTCATTAGGGATAGTGTTTTCAAAATGAGGCCTTGTTATTTTTCTTGGAGCAGGAAGATATATTTGCCAAATTGCCTGTTTTTTGAGCCACTGTTTTATTTGGTTGACATCTCCACCCACAGCAGCATGTAATTTTTCTACTGCAGTATTCCCTTTCCAGTAGCCAATTGGGGAGTAATATATTTTTGATAGTTTAGCGTCTGCCATTTTTTTTAGCAATATAAACTCCTGTAAAATATACTAATGTCATTCCTACTAAAACAAATATTATTTCTCCATTTCTTTGTTCTGGGCTTGGTTGGTAGTAGTCACTAAGTTTTGGTTGTGGAATAGACATGTCTTCACCAGTTACAAGATAGTATTCTTTGATAGCGTCATCGACATTTGAAAATGTATGCTGTGCGTGACCCTCAAGTTTTAGTTTTTCATTAATAAAATCAAGTTTCTCAATTCTTTGCTTTTCATAATCTTGTTGAGCTTGAGCTAGTTTTTCAGATGCCTCATTGTGTCGCTTCATTTCTTCTGCTGATTCTTCTTTACTAACTTTTGAAAAGAAATAGTTTGATCCACTAAAAGCTAATGCGTTAATAACTGCACCACCAATCATAACAGCTATAGTTGCCATACTTTTATTTACGTAGAAATATTTTCTGGAATAATTCCCTGCTTGACTAGAAAATCTTTTGTTGCAATCGATGCTGTTATAACAACTACTAGCTTAGCACTGTCTTCGAAGTCTAATTTACTAAGGTCTGCTGATTTCATTTTGAGTAGACTTTTTCCCAACATAGAATATGCTACTGCTAGTCCACTTATTACAGCAGAGTGATAGACAAGGTTCATTAAGTTCTTTGTGTCGCTCATTTTCTTATACCATAAAAATTAAAATAATAAATTTATTTACTGCATGTAAAATGGGTCCAAAGGTTTTGAAACTGCTGGTAATGTGGAGACTTCTTCTTTTGTTTTTGGAGTGTTTGATTTTTTGGACACTGTTTGAGTGTTTGGTTTGTATTTTTTATATAATTGGTAACCTACGTAACCAAATCCGACAACAAATCCAGCAACTATATATTTTGTAGTTTCAGGTTTAGTTGTTTGTCTCTCACTTTGTGGGGGGTGTGACGGTAGTGACACTGGTGCTGTTGATGGTGTGTCAGTCTTTTCTGTTAATGCTTGAAGCTGTAATTTCTTTTGTCTGTTATATTCAGCTAATCTTTTTCCAGCCTCTATTCTACCTGGGCTTTTAGTCTTAGTCACTGTTTGAACCTGTGTCAAGACATGGCTCTGTTGTGGAGTCGTCTCGTCCATTTTCTTCTAATTTAAAATTTATTTTAGAAAAATCAATATGACTACTAGTAACAAGTAAGGTTACAGCAGGCGCAAGGTAATTCCCAAACTTGTAAAACATAAGGCATGCTAATTTACCTATTGAACTTGAAACTATGGGGTTGCTTTCTAGATCATGTGAAAGGCTGTCACTATCAACAGGTAGGAAGTGACTTACAGCTTTTGTATATAGACAGACAAGAGACCGGCTTAAATCACGTGTCATTAGTGAAGCAATGTGATTTTCATATTTAGAATGTAGTTTAATTAGCTCATCAACAGTAAGGGATTCTATGTCTTCTGTCATGTATTGTTTACCGAGAAAAGCTTTTGATTTGCCTGACACAACTACAGAGATAAGCCTTTGTTTTTTAGAGTCTAAGTCTTTGTTCTCTACAGCACAGATATCGCTTAGAAGAAGTAATTCGTCTTGGTTCATTTTAAAACGTAATATAATAATTTTGTTTAAAGAAGTCAATGACAGCATTAATAATTTAGGTTAGGTGGGGGGTCTGGCTTATGATAATCGCGGGTTGGTAGCTGATCAAAAATCGTTGCTTTGAATGATTTCTGGAGTGGAACTAAAATGGCTAGGTAATAAAGTTATTGGGTGTATTGGGTGGCGATGGGTTTGTCTAAATGGCTAGTTGATTACAATAATTAGTTGATCGATGTGGCATTTATCGATTTGATTGGTTTTCAAATCTTATATTCTCATTCTAGAATTAATTATTCTGAGAATGAGAATATGAGAGCCCCAGCCTACCCCTCCCCCAAACATAGCTTGAATGATTTCTGGAGTGGAACTAAAATGGCTAGGTAATAAAGGTATTGGGTGTCTTTGTTGACGTGGGCTTGCTTAATTACCGTGTTAATTAGAATAAATATATTGTTTGGGGGAGGGGTGGGCTGGGGAGATAGATAATATGAGATAGATAATATGAGACTTCCAAAATAATAAATTCAATAGAGTCGCATCCGTCATGCTCATCATTTTTTTAAAATTAAAGGGTTGATTCGGAAATAATGAGGGTGTAATGGGAGGACTAAATTTTGATATTTAAAAATAGCATAAATTAATGATGGATGCGGCTTTATTGAATGTATTGGTTTGGAAGTCTCATATTATCTATCTCTTGCTTCCCGCCCTCCCATTTCATGTAATATAGCTACATATAATTTTTGTCACTATGTCCCTAAGCTCTTGTTAGTTTCATTTGATTTTTTGGGTAATACTATGCCTCTACAATGACGGATACAAAGGGTATGATCATGAACAGGTCAGGAACACTGACGTTTAGTGGCGTTTCGGGCAGCGGCCTCTTCATCATATCAAAACAGCGAATATCGAGACAAGTGATAACTAAATGTTAGGAAAAATGAAACAAAGTATAAGCTGACATTGTTTTCGGTCTAGACACACTTAATGATGCATGCCACAGGCTTTCTCGTCTACTAATTAAGTGAATTCCAACAAACCTGCTGACCCTACAAAACTATTGATTTTTTTCGCACCGAGACGTCTGTTCTGTCGATTTATTGCGCAAACACGTGGAAAAAAATCAAATAAAATTTGCTTACTCAGAAGTACAATTTCATCTCCTTCACTATCTGAAGACGAAAATAATTGTATCATTCACACATGTGCCTTCGGGACAAATCAATTATACCACTATGATTCTATGTTAAGATATTTAATTTGAATCAGTTCTACGAAAACATCTTCGGTTCATAATACAGTCTTCGATTGACAAAGACGAAGTTTATGTAACAAAAAATCCCGGTGAGTATTGAATACGCAAAAATACTGATTCAGTCGCCACATTTTGAAACTGAGGAGCTAAAATGTCAGAGCAATCAAAGAATGAAAGCAGTTTCAAGACAAATTTTAACTCAAACTCCCAGAATTAAATTACTTCCATTCTACAGAATGGAAGTGATTTAGTTCTGGGGGTTTAAGAGTTAAATCCTCTTGTGAATACAGCCACCGGTACTGTGAACATCACCGTTGGCAGTATGCGCAAGAGGGATACAAATGGCCCTCGAGCGTGTGCGTAGTTCAAGGACGATGTCTAGAAATAATGGTTTCCTCAATGCCGGGTATAAAACACGAACACGCGACTCAAAGTGCGTCATATGGTTATCGGCATGTTCACGTGCATTAACCCACTGACTGCTACTGACGATACCACTCGGCGGAAAGAGACGCGTAACTACGCCGAGCGGTTTTGTTAGTAGTAGTCAAGGGGCTAACCCCCCCCCCCCCCCCCCCCCCCCCCCCCCCGTCTCTTCGCGCCACCCCTTCCCACTTTTTGTGCATGCACTGACCTGTATTGTCTACTGTACTGCACATATAGCGTGAATGTACAGTGTGTTTAACTCATTCAGCCCGACGGCCAAATTTCCCAAATTTTGGAGGCGTCATCTTATGAATATGCACCAGATGCAGGAGATGGATCGACCATGATAATTCAAGGGCAGTGCCAGATTAGCTTGGCGCCGACAGGCGCCAAGCCAATCTGGCACTACCCTTGAATTATCATGGTCGACCCATCTCTTGCTGTAGTACGTCAGGGCTGAAGGTGTTAATTATGCATGCTTTGGTGTGTAAATTTGCACTGTAAGGTTCGGCTAAAAAAAAGACCAGTGCACGGTATAAACGTGATCATCTTAAATGTGTGTGTGTGTGTGTGTGTGTGTGTGTGTGTGTGTGTGTGTGTGTGTGTGTGTGTGCCCCGTGTGTGTGTGTGTGTGTGTGTGTGTGTGTGTGTGTGTGTGTGTGTGTGTGTGTGTGTGTGTGTGTGTGTGATCGCATACTGTGTGTGTCTTTCTCCAGATTTCACGAGGTAAATGAGCCTATAAACTTTAAAAAAACGTTTGACAAAACTTCAGTTGAATTAACCATCTCTCTTTCTCTCTCTCTCTCTCTCTCTCTCTCTCTCTCTCTCTCTCTCTCTCTCTCTCTCTCTCTCTCTCTCTCTCTCTCTCTCTCTCTCTCTCTCACTTACTCACCTCTCAAGTTCTCTGTCAATAATGTGGTCGATAGTGCGAAATCTTGTCCTCTTCTAGAGAGTTTAAAATTACAGTGTTTTCATGCATAGATCTCCCTGTGTCCAAACACACCTTTAACCCGTTGGGTGCCACTGACGCAGTCTGTTTCTGCAATCTTCGTGAATTCATGACAAAAAAAAAAAAAACAAAAAAAAACTAGATGTCCCAGGAACAAAATTCAAAGTGGTTTCAGCAAGAGGCGTAAATCCTCACAAGCCTCCGCGGGGGCTCATGAGGATGTATGCCTCATGCAGCTGAGCGATATTCAGATTTTCTTTCGGCGCTGTACGCGTTTCTGTATCTTTCAAAAGATGTTTCGCAAACAAATCTTCAGATTTATGTACTTCACACATTTTAAAGTTACAGATTATTTCTTTCCGCTAACGTTCCAATCATAAGTACGCAAAGAGGCACAAAATTGATTCTATGTTTGGGAATTCAAAGCTGCATTACATTATTCACAAAAGTTATAATCTCCTTTAGGTTACCATAAATCACCCGTGTATTGGTGATTGCAGATTACTGACGTCAGCACGGTTTTAGCATACAAGTTTCAGGAAAAATGTCGGCGTATTGACTTTTGAAATCATGTTTTCTATGCATGTATTATATCTATTGATAGGCTTTTTCGGTGGTTTAAATGAGCAGATTATGCCTCGATAAACAACCATAAAACATGCTAATAGTCGTATTAAGGAGACAGAAGAACTGTAAGTATTGATATTGATAACACTCGTTTTTATCTCCTTCGTTTCCAGTAGTCACGAACTTCGCGTCTGAAGCGAAATTCAATTTCTCGTTAAAGAACAGAAATGTAAATGAGACACACAAAAACCCGGAGAACTGATAAAAGAGGTAGGTCAAATTGCAGTGTTTCGACGAAAACAGTGGATTGTAGACCCAAACAAAGATGCGATTCACATTCTTGTCCCGGATTGTAGTCTCGGATTGTAGTCCCGGATTGTAGTCTCGGATTGTAGTCTCGGATTGTAACCCCTTCACTGCCGAGAAAAAAACTGGACAATCCAACTGCAAGGTACATAGATCATCATGAGCCCCCTCAATTGCGGATGTTGAAAGTACATTTCACAGAATCTCACAGAAGCGGTCGTGACTCACCAGAGGTGAAGGTCACGCTGGGGCTCACGAGAATCCGTGCTTCTTTCTGAGGGAAGGGCCTGGCTGGGCTAATCCTAGGATTTTATGGTTCACTAGATGGCATACTCGCTTCACCGTATCAGGTAGTCCATATCATCTGTTCTTGTGCCCATTCTCCTGATTAATTAATGCCGTCAGCAGTCAGTGACACCTCACTGCGGCCGTCGTGGGCACGAAGACGTTTTGCTGTTGGGGAATATCAGTACGCCAAATATCCCGTACCGCTTCCCGGGGTACTCTCCAGATAGACCCACTCGGGGAGTACGCCACAAGTACACTTCTATTCAAATGAGATGCATAGCATCTCATTTGAATAGAAGTGTACTTGTGGCGTACTCCCCGAGTCGAATAGAAGTATACTTGTGGCGTACTCCCCGAGTGGGCCTGTCTGGGGAGTACTCTCGCAAGCGGTACCGGATCTACTCCGGTATAGAGTTCATTCTGAAAGTGATATGAATTAACAACCGTGAAGACAGCCTGCCTAGGTAGGCAAAAGACAACAAGTCCATGTTTGTGAAAAGCGAGATTTTCATTGTATTTGATAGGAAAATCTCACATTTCGCGAACGCGGACTTGCTGCCTTAGTGCCCTCCTTCAGCAGCAGTACAAGATGCAAAACGACGACAACCTAAATATTTTCCGTCTGTGATCTGTCCGGTGTAGCATGTCTATGGTGGTAAAATACAACTGTGTTCCAAAATCCCTCCCTCAGGAGTATTTCGTCAGTAGCCTGTGGCCCTAACTAAGTCGATGTGAAAGGTGCGTTGAACTACTATTAATGAAGACATTTTAAGAGATGCCTATGCAGCGTAAGTTTTGACCCTTAGCGTGCAGCAGTTTGACGTCTGATCAGTGTTACGCCAGTTTGTCCATGAAATATAGATCGTCACCCTGGGTCACTTTTGACACGAGTAGCCCACTTTGGTTGTCTCCCTCGATTCGCTGCGACGCAGCGAATCGAGGGAGACAACCAAAGTGGGTTATTCCCGGTGGCAAAAGTGACCCAGGGTGACGATCTATATTGCGACGCAGTGAATCGAGGGAGACAACCAAAGTGGGTTATTCCCTCGTGGCAAAAGTGACCCAGGGTGACGATCTATATTTCGACGCAGCGAATCGAGGGTGACAACCAGCGTGCGATTGCACTATCGTACGTAACCAGTGGAATCTATCGATTGCATTCTCGTTGTCTTACCGTGAAACGTGATTGAGATACCTGCTAAAACCGATTACAGGTAAAAATATGAACGAGTTGGTTGTTTTTTACTTTTATTTTTATTCCATTTAATATCCTCGACGCGTCTTGTCCTGCTAAATAAGGACGACCACTCCTTCAACATGGCAGCGTCCCAGTCCCAGGTGAACTTTAGGTGAACCATGAGAATCTCCTTCCGCACGAGATGTTTTCTTGACACTCATGAATAAGCTATAGGAGACCACATAAACTGAGTTTCGCAGTACTACAGTGCTTGATAAGCTCGAGTATGTTCTACTTCTAGTAAGAATTCGGTTTTACTCAGGCTGTGAACTTTTCACTATCGCTATCAAGCACGCGACGACTGTATGGCTGAACAATACACAGAATAATTACGCCATGCTGAGCTTGCAAGACTATGCAAGATATATGCAGTACTTTTGATGGGGCCTTTGCTGTATACAGGTCAATGGGACTGGGCACGAACCTCTAACAGAGGAACAGGAAGTTGTAAATAGGAACAAAAAATACTACTAGCAGACCAAGACCTTAAAACAACAGAGAACACTCGATTACTGTCGCAGACGGTGGACTTACGTATATAACCCGCTTGACTTCCCTTGATTGGACGATGCACAATATGGACCCAATCATTGTCAGCCAGAAGCATAGATTATCATGGGCCCCTGCAGTAGCAGGGGCCCATGAGAATCTATGCTTCTTGTAGAGTTAAATGACTGATTAGTATCCAGGAGAGAATTAGTTTCTAAGAGAGAATCAACTAGACTGTACCAGAATAAACTAGCCTGTGTCAGGATAAATAGTTGCCGGAATACTAAACAAGCTGCACATTCATCAAGTCTAGACCAGAGAAACTCTGAAACGGTGTGTGTGTGTGTGTGTGTGTGTGTGTGTGTGTGTGTGTGTGTGTGTGTGTGCGTGTTTGTGTGTGTGTGTGTGTGTGTGTGTGTGTGTGTGTGTGTGCGTGTGTGTGTGTGTGTCTGTGTGTGTGTGTGCTTGTGCGTGTGATGGTGTGGATGAGTGTGTGTGTGTGTGTGTGTGTGTGTGTGTGTGTGTGTGTGTCTGTGTGTGTGTGTGTCTGTGTGCCTACGTGTGTGTACTGAACTAAAAAAATTTTTCTAACAAAAGTCGTGAAATCGTGACCTAACTTATTTGTTACCATCACTGTGCATGCTGCCATTCAGGCAACTGCAGAGAATAACATTCCGGGCTATTTTAAAGTTTGACAATACAATCAAAAGGTCGGCTTTTGCATCAGTTATTTTCAAATGTAATCTATGTATCCCTCTACGAAAAATTGTTCCAACAGATTCACATGAGAACTTGGGCTTTTTCTAATACTGTATAAGAAAACTTTTGACGCCAAGTCGAATTTGAACTGTTAAGTACATCGAAATTGTTTCATAATGGACAGAGGGACGCGCAAGTGGTACAGAAACGTGTTACATACATGTATTGTGAATGCATTGCACTCAGCGTCACTCGGCATAATATCATCTAAGCCAATATTCTCTCTGCCTGAGTAACTAGCCTAAAATGTATCCGACGTCAAACTGGAGAATGTTCAGACTCTTTCCCCTGTTGTTGTAATCACTTTAGTGATGGCAAACAAAACAAAGCACATCGTTCTGCTCATTAACCCATGTAGCCCCGAGTTCCTACAGCATGAACCATGATAATTCAAGTGTAGTGCCAGATTAGCTTGGCGCCTGAAGGCGCCAAGCTAATCTGGCACTACACTTGAATTATCATAGTCAATCAATCTCCTGCAACTGGCACACAGTCATTAGGCAACACCTCCACAATTTGAGAAATGGGACCTTGGGGCTAAAAGGGTTAACTGCTACTGACGACGGCGTTCGGCCGAAAAAGACGCGTAACTACATCAGTAAGAGTCAAGAGGTTAGCGTTCTCTTTCTCTCTTTGAAGACAACAATGTATAATGTGCTGGAAAAAAAACAACAAGACATGTGCATCTGCACCGCTTTGCATCTGACCCTTTGGCTCACCTTATCCCCTTCCCCTCCCCCCCCCCCACCCCCACCCCCTCCGCACCCCCCTTTTCCTATCCCTTCCTCCTCAAAACACTTCACTTTTCGTTGGCTGTTCATCCGTCATGTTTGTTTTGTCGACTACCCCTATTAACCCGTGATCAATTATGTGCGCGCTTTGTGCGGGACGGAAGGCAAGCAAACGGAGACCCCCCTATAAACAGTCACAATGAATAATTGACCTAGCGTAAATGGGTCACGCTGGTGAGAGCGCACGTGAAACACAAAGCGCCCTGCACTTTTTGACATTGGATGATGCCGCGGTTGTGTCACGTCCGTGGCAAAGTCATTGAAATTTCATGGAGTCTTTCCTGTACTGCACTTGTCAGTGACCTTGTGTCGTCTTGTCGGACATGAAAGCCTTGAAATGTCAATGGGGTTTAATCTGTCTTAACATGCGGATCGACCATGATAGTTCAAGGGTGGTGTCAGAATAGCTTCGGCCTACCTGTAGGCGCCAAGCTATTCTGGCACCACCCTTGAACTATCATGGTCGATCAGTCTCCAGAAGTGTCATGTAGACCTCAAAGAACAGATATAAAACATTGATGATGTCATCCTCAGAATGTAATGAGCTGTGGAAATGCATTGTATCTGCCACAGGTTCCGTTTGTCTTGCACTCAGTGTCAGTGTGTGTCACGGAGTGTGAGACACAGCTGTCAGATATCTAAAACAGAAGAGCAGGTAGGGTTAAGGTCTCAGCAAGAGGTATAGATCCGGGCATGAGCCCCCGTCGTCGCGGTGGCTCATGAGGGTCTATGCCTCATGCACTTGGATCGCGTTCACTTTTTCTCGGCAGTAAAGATTTAGACTCGATCACCCTGCACTGCACTGCATGTCTACCATGACAATTATGTTGTTTCAATGGCAACGCCTGCCCAGGCACTACGTTTGTGCTGTCACGGTCAATGAGTCTTTTGAAACTGGCGCTGGCACAGACATAACAAAACAAAACAAAAAAACTTTTCTATTGGATTGTCAGTTTCAAACTAAACCAAGTTAGTAAATGAAATGTCTGGGTCATTTTGTTTCACGTTTTCTCAGCTTTGACCTGCTACTGTCGATCTTACGATTCCTGTAGAATCTTTAACCCATTCCCTGCCAGTAGCTGCAGATTGAATTCAACGCCAAAGAGCCGCCCGAGGAACAGTCAAACAGACTGCGGTTCTAAACTTCAGCGCCAGTGATCCCAGCGATTTGCGGGGGCTCATGTGTATCTACGCCTCTTGCAGATGGTTGTTTGTCATTATGCTCCGGAAGTCAGGGGGTTAAGCGGCAAAATGGTTCCGTCGTTTTCTTTTTTCCGGCGTTTTCATCCTGGCGGGTCTGAGTTTTTTTCAAAAGGAGCTTCAATTAGTCATAAGGAAGTTTGCTTGCATCGTTACTGTGTCAGACACTCCCGTTAGCTTTAATTTTTGGTGATTGTCTTTTGTTTTCGCCAGTCGGGAGTTTACAGGGACAAGTCCCCCAGGAAATGTCTATAGTAGTATTGCTGTAAAGCGGTTGTGTTTTACTCTCCTCACTCATATAGACGCTTTAACCTATACACGCTCGAGAACATGCCATCACTACGACAAGAGTTGTATCCTTTATCACTCATGTCTGGCGGGGCGTCAAAATTGAACTGCAAGAGACATAGTCTCGGTGGCTCATGAGGATCAATGCCTCTTGCTGAGCCTATTCTGTAAACGTCCTTCATGGTCTGATGAGTTGTTTTGGCGTTGAATTTACTGTAATGTCACAAACACAACTTGCAGTCGCTGGCCGGAACAGGTTAAAAGTTGCTGATGTACTACTTCCGCGAAGAAAATGCAGGTAAATAGTCCGACGTGTGGTACACATTCTCATGAGCCCTTGCAGTCGCAGGGACTTGTGAGAATCTATGCCTCTTGCAGACTTGATTGGCTGAATGAGGGCCGGTACGTGTTAACCCTTTTGGCCCCGGCACCATGCAGCAGGAAAATAATAATAATAATTACGGTATTTATAATGCGCTTATCTTATAATAATTATAACTCTAAGCGCGCACTCACAACTCGCGCACGCATGCGCACGCTTTAGACAACGACTCACGTACCACAGTGAAATACATTACGACAGTCTGCTTGGGGTGGGGAGTGTGGTGGTATAGTGCTAGAACTGTTGAAAGAGGTGAGTTTTGAGGGCGGACTGGAAGGAGGAGAGAGAGTGTTTCTGACGGAGAGAGAGTGGGAGAGTGTTCCAGGTGGATGGACCGTATACTGAGAAGGAGCGGGGGCCGAAAGTGCTGAGTTTTGTGCGGGGGACGTGGAGGCGGAGAGGGTCGGGGAGGAGTGTAGGGGTGAAGTAAGTTTGAGAGATAGGCGGGTGCGCAGTTGTTCAGGGATTTGTAGCAGAGAGACAGAAAAGTCTTGTATTGGATGCGTTGGGGGATGGGAAGCCATTGAAGGAGTTTGAGCAGGGGAGTGATGTGGTCGGATTTTTTTCTTCTGAGGACGAGGCGGGCAGCATTGTTCTGGGCGCGCTGGAGAGTGAAAGTGGTGGAGTGAGGGAGGCCGGAAAGGAGAGAGTTGCAGTAGTCGATGCGAGATAGGATGAGAGAGACAGCAAGTTTGGTGGCAGCTTCGGTAGTGAGGTATTTTCTGATCTGACTGATGTGGCGGAGGTGGAAGTAGCATGCCTGGGCCTGAAGGCGCCAAGCTCATCTGGCACTACCCTTGAATTATCTTGATCAATCCACCTGCTGCAACTGGTATATAGTCGTTAGGCAACACCTCCAAAATTTGAGAAATGGGACCTTGGGGCTAAAAGGGTTAAGAAGCTGTGTTTGGCGTGCTTTGGTTTTTTTAATTATTTCCCGAGGGTCCCTGCTGTCAGTCTTTCATTTTTGTTAAAGTTTGCATGTTTTTACTTAAGCTTTCAATACAAAATAAATAGACATGACCTGTTTGTTGCCTGGTTGTGGAAGCATTTTTGTAAATAAATGCTTTGACCTTTCACAGCTTGCTCTCTCCCTCTCTCTCTCTCTCTCTCTCTCTCTCTCTCTCTCTCTCTCTCTCTCTCTCTCTCTCTCTCTCTCTCTCTCTCTCTCTCAAAGACAGAACTGAAAAAAGGGCTTGTGGCATTATAAGTTATTGGTAGCAGGGGTTTGCTACACGGACCCTAGTAGGCCTGAGGCCTGACCGTGCAGCAAGCCCCTGCTACCAATAACGTATTGTATTCATTCCTCTACTATTTTCCTATAAGAAATCAACTGCCAAAGACATCTTCCGAGCTGGATCGCGCCAGACATGACTGACATCAAAGGAATATGCATTTATACATAATAGACTTATGACGTAATTTAAAATATTTCATGACGTTGCCGTCTCCAGTACTGAATGTGCTTGTTGTTTCGAACAACACTAAGTAACTTTTTACTTTAGAACGTTTTGGTGATCTTTTATAGAAGAATACTCGCGTCCAAAATGCGTCATAAAGAGGACTACAAGAAGTCCGCCATTTGTCGCTACAAGGGTTTTTGTAGCCCGGTCATATGGTACAGTTTGCGCTAAAGGAATTGGTCGTGTGACCTAGGGATGAAAACAAACTCTTTTATCCTTGAAAAATAAAGTTTTATTTAATTTAATCTCTCTCTCTCTCTCTCTCTGGCAGGTTTGAAAAATGGCTATGTCTGTGACGATGTCAATGCCTCCACCGTTGATAAATAAAGCTTCATTGAATCATTGAATCTCTCTCTCTCTCTCTCTCTCTCTCTCTCTCTCTCTCTCTCTCTCTCTCTCTCTCTCTCTCTCTCTCTCTCTCTCTCAACAAAACAAAATCAACAAACAAACAAAACACGCTCCAATTCGGCCAGGCTGTTGACTGCGTGCTGGCCTGTTCTGAGCCAGAGGTCCATAACGACAGACCAGCACAAACGCATCACCTTCAAAAGAATCAACGGCACTTGTGAACACTCTGTAGCCTGAGGCAGGTGAATTTTAGAAGCAAGACGGACCACTCAAGACTGTTTTAGCAAATGCTCTCTTTTTCTCTCCCCCCCCCCCCCCCCCCCCCCACCAATTATTGTTTTACGTTAATGACAGTAAAGGGAGACAATCGCACAGTTACGAGGCACAGATTCTCAATGGGCTCATGACGCAGGTAAAGACATGTCTCATTTAACCCTTTGGCTGTCGGTAGCGGTTTTTGTCGCGATGATTCCTGCAGGAATCATCGCGACAAAAACCGCTACCGACAGCCGAAGGGTTAACACCTCGTTACCATTCGGCAGAAAAGACCTGACGCATGGTTCGCCGAGCGGTATCGTCTTTCGCAGTCGAAGGGTTAAACTTAGACTGAGATGATATAAAATCTGGATGAAGTCTGACATTTCAGGACTAAAGTACAGGGACAGACCTCTCGAGGAAATGGACATGCATTTATGGTTAAATATACTAATCAATAAAGGAATTCAGGAAGGCTTGTTCATTGACTCCGGCAACACTTTATAACTTTTTCACTTTCTACACACAATGCGCGAGATAAAAAGTGGACAACAGCTTACAACTTTGTTCTGGTTAGCAGTCACTGCAAATGTGACCGCAAGCAGGCAAGAATTGCGGTCAAATACCGTACATACCAAATATTTACTGAGGCCCGCATTCGGTGTGAAATTATCTTCACCTCAGCTTTGCAGTATAAAAAGCAAATCCGGCTGAATCCTCAATTGATGATGTAAATAAAACTTTTTTTTTCATCAGAGGTATAAATTCTCATGAGACACTGCGGCCGCAGGGTCTCATGAGACTCTATGCCTCATAGAGATGAAAGAGACGGCAGATGGACTGTGAAGTATGTGACGACAAGACGAATATTCCAGCTGAGAGTGTATATATGTAGCAAAACATGTCGACTTCCGCTCCACACGCAGAATTACCCGCGCGGTCCCCGCCCCCTGTAACCAGAGACAGAAAGGAGACATTACTCGATATTCCGATCCCCAATTGTTTGCAATGACAGCAGCGGTCCGGTGCCGCCGAGCGCGTGCATATTAGCAGGCGTTGAACGATGGTGGGTGTCGCGCATTGATCTTCGCGCAGACCGGAAGTGGTGAAATGGCGCCGTTGGAAAAAAAGCTTGAGATGTTTTGCCTGCAAATTTACTCGCGCTGGCAGGGGTGCTCTCCCTGTCGCCGGTTCTCCTGTGTGAAGAGCAGATGTCTGTTGTGAGTAGAATAAAAAGGCTTGGGCAGAGATTCAAAGAAAATGGGAGGAAAAGAAAAGAAGAAGAGTAAGGCGGGCGGCGGAGGGGGGGGGAGGGGGGAGGGGGGAGAGGAGGAAGACACAAAAGACCCCTTCTCTCCTTCGTGAAACATTATAATAGCAGACTGGCACCCATCTAGCTCAAAGACGAGGGATTCTGTCTTCCGCAGTTGCAACGGAGTTAGTAATAAAGATGTTGTACTATGCGTATGACAAAAACAGAAATCCCAATACGCAAGAAATCATTGGTCGAGTTGGGCCGAACTCGGCCCGACGGCTTCTGCTTACTGGAATCTTATCTAAAACATAATTTTAATGCGTTTTACCGATCCGAAGAACGCATATTAAGTTGCATACACAGCTTAAAATCAAGACGATAAATATACCTCTTTTTTTTTTTTTTCAAGTGAGAGATTTACTAAAACACGTTTTAATTGATGGCCGCCTTTACAAAGCAGCCAACCGTTTAACCCTTTCTCTGCTAACAGAAGCAAAGTGTGTTTGAATCTGTTGATTCCTAAAGAGAAATTTCAGTTTATTTATTTTAAAACCGACAAAAAAGTTTTCTTGATTCTAAAGAACCCCAGCCGTCTATGGAACACGGAAGCGAGGAGAGTCAGCAGGACTGAGCCGGGCATAGATCCTCATGAGCCCCCGCGACTGCGGGGGCTCATGAGGATCTATGTCTCCTGCAGTTGAATCATGTTCACTCTTTTAACGGCAGCGAAGGGGTTAATGACAACCTGCTTCCAACCCTGCGGTCTCTCGTCATCAACTTGCATGATGAGTAAGATGCGAAGAACCTCACAAGACCCTGCAACTGGCACAGACATGAAATTCTTTGCTGTTTACAGTTCAGTTCTGTTCAGTTTGGTCAAGATGGTAACTCTGCGCGTTCATGCGGAATGTCCCATACGCGCTCCACCCACCCTTCAGAAGATTTTCCGGAGTTTACATGACAGGCGGTGAACCTTGGAACAGGCTGCGTCTCGCACCGCTGCGGCAAGATCTTCTCTTTCCGCCTCGTTTTATTTTAAATACTCCTTTTCTTTCGTTCTGGTGACCCCGACTAATAGTCCAGCAGCTTTTCGCAATTTCTGCAGACTAAGTAGTTCGTCAAAAGAGTAACAATGGTTTGCAGGTACGAAACGAAAGTACTAATGCCATATAGTTTATGCATGGCAACAATATTTGTCCTTAGGATGGAGACATTTTTGTAGAAGTGTTTTTCGAAAGCTATTTTTCGATGTGAGGGAACCAGTCCTCGTACACCGCCCGGATAAGGTGCAAGACATTTTTTGTGCATAACATTGAAAATTTCAAGCATACAAGTTACAAGTTTATTCCAGTGAGTAAATTAAAACCATCAGCAAGTAAACATGCATACATATATACGATAAAATAAGTTTAAAAGTATTATTTTTAATGCGGTAAGCATAGTCGCGTCGCTAGTTTCAAAATGGCGGTCAGCGAGAAGCCTTCTAAAGAAGTCAATCAGACGCGCACGGTTGATGAAGCTTTACTTTGCTCCTGAATTGAAACAGAGATTATTTTCGATTTGAACATCTTATCAACGTCAAATACGTTATTTTTCCTGGTCTTGAAAACAGCCTTTTCCTTAGAACTCGGTCTTTTGTGGGAGGAAAGCATATCGAAAGTAAACTCCCTTTGTGCATGTTGTGCAATGTGTCCGCCGACCATCTTCAACATTCTTTGGCCGGATACAACATGCATGTTGTTCGTCTGTTTTTCAGCCTAACGGCTCTAAGTGCAGGTCTGCTCTTTTTTTTAATTTATTTTATTAGTGGAGATGGGATTTTTAACTGGTCAAGCACACTCGTATCCGACTGGTCTTAAGCACAAGCCAGGCAGAGTGAAATCCATCTCCGAACCGTTTCCATCAAAATCACCATGTTCAGCTAAACACCTAAATATAAAATTTTAGTTTTTGCAACCAATTCAACCAATCCGCACTCAAGTACTCACAAGGACTCTTATGATTAAGCTTTATCAGGACTGCATGAGACACAATACAGATAGTAGCCCTCTCTATTATATTACATGTTTTATTTATTTATTTTTTATTGATTCATGTATGTATTCACTTACATATTTATTTATTATTTATCCTTTTAATTATGGATGGAAGGAATTCCTTGATGCACATGATCACTATAGTGGTATGGTAGTGGTCACCAAGGAGAGGAAATTTGTTTTCAATATGCATACATCTGTGCATATTCATAATCTATCCTTTACTTAACATGCATATTTATAGGTCCCAGGTATCCCCAACTTATTTTATTAATTTATTATTTTTTTGTTTGTTTGTTTGTTTGTGATGTATGTTTGCACATACACATCAGCATAAAATGATTGATTGTACATTGTTTAACGTCCCGACAGCAACAAGACTTTCTCAGGACGTGCCTGCACTGCTTGTGAAAAGCCCAAACTAAACAGAATATTGAATGTATGTCGCCAGCTGGTCTAATACACTAAATAAACCTAACTAGACCCTTTAGCAACACACATCCAATATCAAGAGCTACAAGCAGTGCAGACAGTAGGAAGAGTTTAAAAAAGGTAAATACTGGTGAATGTACCAAGGGTAGACAGAAACACACGCCCCTGAATAGAGGGGAAAACCCACCCAGTGGGGCTGACCAGGGTCACCCTGGGAACTAAAAAGTAGTTAACCCCGCCCAAGTCCCCCAGGGTAGACCTGGGTGGGGGACATCAGCATACAAGATGAGAACATACATATACACATATATGATGTGAACATAACATGTACACATATGGTAATAGGTGCATACCACCCGCTCCCCACCCCACATACAAAACCACAGAACAAACATCTGTGCATGTTCATAATATATCCTTTACTTGGTATTCATATGTCCTAGTTATTTAAATTTATTATTTATTTTTATTTGTTTGAAAAGTAGGTTTTGTTCATATGCTGATGTTCACATACACATATATGGTAATACTGCCCACTCCCAACCCCACTCCACAATCAGAGAACACCCACCAAATGACACTTACATCTGTGCATGTTCATAATCTATCCTTTACTGAGCATTCATATGTCCCAGGTATCTTGACTTACTTTATCTTTTTTATTTAACCGCCATGAGATGGCATTGGTCGCCTGCTCGACATTAAAACCAAATAAGTATATATTTAAATTATTTATTTATTTTGTTTTGCTTGTAATGAAGGTTTTGTACATACACATCAGCAAACAATGATTGATTGATTGTACATTGCTTAACGTCCCGACAGCAACAAGGCTTTCTCAGGACGTGCCTGCACTGCTTGTGAAAAAAAAAAACTAAACAGAAAATTGAATGTATGTCGCCAGCCGGTCAAATACGTTAAATAAACCTACAACATGAGGCCTAAATAAAGCTAAGACTGTCTAGCAACACACATCCAACATCAAGAGCTACAGGCAGTGCAGACAGTTGGGAGAGTTTTAAAAAGACAAATACAGGTGAATGGACCAAGGGTAGACAGAAACACATGCCCCAGAATAGAAAGGAAACCAACCCTGTGGGGCTGACCAGGGTGACCCTGGGAACTAAAAAGTACCTAACCCCACCCAAGTCCCCCAGGGCAGACCCGGGTGGGGGCATCAGCAAACAAGAAAATATACACATATATAGATGGTAATAGGTGCCATACTGCCTGCTCCCAACCCTTACCTAAATACACACATAAAACCGCAGAACACCTACCAAAAGAAGGACATACACATCTGTGTATGTTCATAATTTTTAATCTATCCTTTACCTAGCATGCATATGTCCCAGGAGATGGAGATCAGTACGGATAAAAGCAAAGTGATGATCAACACCACAAGCGACAGCAGCAGCAATATTCACATGAATGACCAGAAGCTAGAAGAGGTCAATAGCTTCAAGTACTTGGGAGCCACCCTGTCCAAAGACGGTAGTTGCATAGCAGAGATCCGTATCAGGATAGGTACAGCAACATCCGCAATGGCCAGGCTGGACAGGATATGGCGAAGTAACTCCATCAGCTTCACCATCAAGTACAGGCTTTACAAGTCCCTCGTAGTGTCTATTCTACTCTACGGCTGTGAGACTTGGACACTGCTTGCAGACTCAGAAAAGAAAATCCAGGCCTTTGAGAACAAGTGCCTGAGGAAGTTGCTCCGCATCTCGTACCGCGAGCACAAGACCAACGAATATGTACGGAGCATCGTCACTTCCCTGGTGGGCCCACATGAACCCCTTCTGGCAACTGTGAAACGTCGCAAGCTTGCTTGGTTTGGCCACGTGACCCGACACAACACCTTGTCCAAGACTATCCTCCAAGGCACTCTCGAAGGAAGTCGTCGGCGAGGTCGTCAGAGAAAGAGTTGGGTCGCAAACATAAAAGAATGGACCGAACTCGAGATGCCAGACTTGCTTGCCACCGCCCAAAATAGAACTCAGTGGAGAGCACTGTCTGTTGCTGCTGCCTTTCAGTCCCCCCAACGCCCAGTTCGGGCAAGGGACTGATGATGATGATGATGATGATATGTCCCAGGTACCTTAGACTTACTTTATCTTATTTATTTAAATTATTTATTTATTTTGTTTGTTTGTTTTGTTTTGTTTGTTTGTAATGTAGGTTTTATACATACACATCAGCATACAGCTCAAGAACATACACCATGGTGCCCCTGTGCATGTGGCCACCAGTACTATTCTGTCAGATCTGTCGCACCCAGCCAATCATCTCTTCGAGCTTCTGCCCTCTGGCCGGCGGTTTCGTGCTTTTAAAGCCAGAACCTCTCGATTCAGATGCAATTTTTTTTTCCAGAAGCTGTCCTCAATACATCACCATGCACGGAACAACGTGATTCCATGATTTGTGACATATGACTGATTTGTGTTTAATATTGTGTTTATCTATCTTTTAGTGCTGTATATAGGATGATCGCCAACTAAGTGTATGACATGATGAATGCCCTACAAGTGAGGACATATTTTACTGTCGCCATGCCACACAAAAATCCTTGTAACGTTTTACTTGGTGAATAAATGTCTTATGTCTTATACACGTACATGGTAATAGGTGCAGTATCACTCGCTCCCAACCCCAATCCAGTTACACACACAAAACCGCAGAACATCCACCAATGTACATCTGTGCATGATCATAATCTATACTTTACTTAGCATTCTTATGTCCCAGGTATCTTTGACTTACTTTATCTTATTTATTTAACTGCCATGAGATGGCCGTAGTCTACCACGCGGCGTTAAACCCAAATAACTATTTATTAAAATTATTAATTTATGTTTGTTTGTAATGAAGGTTTTGTACATACACGGTAATAGGTGCCATACCACCCCACTTTCAACCCCAGCCCACATACAAAACCACAGAATACCCACAAAAGACATGCACAATTGTATACTGATTGGCATTAGTGGACTGTAAAATCTATATATAGAGACTTCAGGTTAAGCAAGTGGCTTGTATTGACTGCCTGTATTTTAGCTGCCCACCTACAATTTTCATGTGTCCAGTTAACCACACTGCACATGCAGCCATCAGTTCTGTGAAAAGTACTGTTGGCCTCATGCACAGGGGCACCAAAACTTAGAGATAAGGCCACACCTGATAACAATAACAGTACTAATAATAATATGCCTACTCAGCCACTAGTTCTGTAAACAGCACCTTTGTAAACAGTACCAGTGGCCAAATGCACACATACAACATGGATGTTGCTACCACTGATCACTTCAAACAATAGGCTGCCCAGTTCACATTTTGATACCGTGAACTAGCCTGCACATGCAGTCATCAGTTCTGTAAATAGTACTGGTGGCCACATGCACAGCGGCACCAAACTTAAAGGTGAGGCCAAAACTGCCACCTCAAACAAAACCAAACGCTACCTACACACACATATCAATGATAAGTCAACCTCTGTGTGCGTTAGGGGGAACACGCTTAAAGTATGTGACTGTAAATCTTACAGCGAAATGTCAAAACCAGTAAGAAGATAATGTAACAGCAACAAGTACATGTATTTTGTAAACCACTCAAAACATGACAACTCATCGAGTCTAATGGTGTTATGAGTGGGTGATGGAAACACTGAAAGAAATAGTACGTGTACATTATAAAGTATGTACCTCCTTCCCCACCCCCCACCCCCCCCCACCCCCCCCTCCCATAACTAGCTGTTTATCATAAAACATAGATATCTCATTCATTTGATCACTTGACTGATTTATTAAATCATCTCTGTGTCACCTTTCTCCGTTTTCTTTCTCGTTTTAATCCCAATATGTCAGTGCTAATGTCAGCTGCTAAGAATCCTTGCAGCGAACTGCAAATGTCTATATGCAGACAAACTGCAAATAACACAGCAGCAAAATAAGTTCCTCTTTTGTGCAGTAGGCTACTGCTAGCAAGATAGGGTTCAATTTTAAACAAAGCATTGCATGAACTTCCAAGCGTGTTCACATTGTGCTGTGTATTTTTTTTTTCAGTGTGAAGTGTACTGTACCATCAGTGATCACTGAGACTGCAAAATTGGCACTGGCAGTGATCGCACATCACAACATAGCTTGTCAGTGCAACTGATTAAAATAAATGTTACTGCTGCATAAAATAATTAATCAAGTTCCGAAACTTTGCTCAGCCATGACAGTTAAAACCAAGTGGTGTGGCACTCTTTTTCTTTTACAGAATGCAGCATAGGTTTTGAAGATAGCGTTTGTGTTGTGGGTTACGTTTTGTTTTGGTGCTGTGTTGTCGAAATGAAACGGGCAAAGCGATGGTAAAGTGAATGGAAATAAACGTGACAAACCTTTATCAAGCCGTAAAAATGCACACAGCAACTTGACACGTTTGCTTTTTTTTTAAACAAACAAGCTTATGTAGAACAAATAAAAAAGAACCCGTCGGCACACAGAAATTCACGTCCGCGGAGACGGCATCACGTGATGTTTTGATCACGTGATTTTGGGATACCTTATTGTTGCGAAACGATATTAATTTTGCGTTCAAGGCAAGCGTTTTCGTAATTGTTTCTTCTCTTAATATATCTAAGTGTGAAAATATTACTTTAAAAAATGAAATCCTTTTAAGTGACATATAGTGCATACTACCACTGAATACAGGAACAATGAGACCCGTGTAAACTACTGATCCCCTGTAAACATGGCCGCGAAGGTCCTGGTTTCGTCTGCAGCCATACTGGAAACAAAATGTGCTACAGAAAAATGTCTCCATCCTCCGGCGGTTTAAAACGAGTGCGCACTGCTTTTATTCATACTAGACTTCATTTTGATATACCCAAACCTTTGTTACTCTCTAGAAAATCACTATCTCGTAAACGGCTGATCGTCTATGAAGGGCAGCTGCTAGACTATAAGAGTGCCTCCTGTTTGCCAAAATTTGCGCCGACTGTTAGTAATTGAGTGTGTCCATCATCATCATCATCATCATCATCATCATCATCATCATCATCATCATCATCATCATCATCATCATCATTAACGTTGTTGTGGGTTACAGCAAGAGGGCTTTTGACCCTTTCCCTGCTACTGGGCGCAAATTTTGTTTCTGAAATCTTCGCCCATTTAGGCCATAGCACACAGTGGGCCTCCCCTGCAGTCCCATCTGTTAAAATGCCTTAGTCTTAGTCTGTCCCAGTCATCCCCTAATTTTTCAATTTCCTAAACAACACTACCGCCCACTTGCTGCACATTTGCCATGCACAAAATCAAAAAAAAAAAAAAAAAAAGAACACCAGTCTCATTTCCTGGCTATCAATATTATTCTGTATCAACCCTACATCCAGGCGCAGCCAAAAGTGGTACACACCTTAAATCACCATCCGTTTGGCAACTCAAACTAGGCCAAAAAAGAGTCCGCTGGTTAAGCCAAGACTGGTATGAATCAAAGCACCAAACATGTCTCTTCTCATCTATCAAGAGATTTTAAGCAAATTCCAACATACTGCCTCTGTACAAAATGCCAAAGAAGGCAGAAGATTCTTTTTTTTAAAACACCGGTCCTCTTAATGCCTCACCTACCTCATTTAAATATATATTGTGACCTTCAGCGACCAAAATCCAGAACTGTCCAAGTAACATGGACATAGACTGGTCTCAGCAGGAGGCATAGATCCTCGCAGTCACGGGGGCTCATGAGGATCTATGCCTCTTGCAGCTGGGGTGGTGTTCACTTTCTTTTCGGACGTGAAGGGGTTAAGTGCTCTCTTCTTGTTAGGTTAGTTGGCAAACGTCACTGGTACCATATTTCGTAATATGTTGAATGCATATCCATGAAAAAAAATTGTCAAGATGGGCTTTGAGCGCATTTATGTTGGCAGAGTGCACAGTCTCAGGTGGTAGTTCTAGTCATTAATCACGCGCTGAGAAAAAAATTAAAAAAACAAACACGATAATTGTATTTCGTTCTTTCGCTAGCTTAAATTGGTGGCCTCTAGTTCTATTTTGTTTGGTTTGGTTTGGTTTGGTTTGGTTTGGTTTGATTTGGTTTGGTTTGGTGTGGTGTGGTTGTTGTTGTTGTTGTGTTGTTGTTGTTGTTACTGTTTTGTTGTTGTTTTTAAAGACATTTGGGTTCTTGTTATTCTCGTTATTGAGAATTCTGGTAACTTGGATCAAGACATCCTTTCTTTGCCTGTAAACACAGATTAAGCGCTGTTAGTCAATCAGTGTATGTCAGATTTATCATACCAGGCACACGTTATCTGTAGTTAACCGCTTGACACTCGGGGCACGGCGAACGTTACACATCTGCAAGAGACATAAATCCTCATGCGCCCCCGCAGTCGTGGGGGCTCATGAGGATTTATGTCTATTGTTAGTCCTGTGGTTTTTTTTAACCCTTTGTCTTAATTTGTCTTCTTCTCGCGAAATGCCGGTCAGTGTGCGATGGTTTCAGACGTGAAATTCGCGATCTTTGGCAGCGAAGGGATTAAACGTCTTCCGCAATAATTCTGTCTGGTTTCCGAAAGTTCTTCGAAAAGTACATGCATACATGTGAGTGTTTTCGGACCACTAGGGTCATTTGCCGGTTGCAGGGATTCACACTGGCACATGCCTGTTGAAGATTACATGAATTCATTTTTGGGTTGATATTTTCCTTGCGACGAAATCAGGTTATCCTGACCTACAAATTCTGAATGGATAATGGCATTATCCTCATGTTGCAAAAAATGGCGAGGGGTTCGGACATGCTGCTGTGTTTGAGCGCACACAAAATTCCAAATCAATAGAAAAGTGTCTGAGACAGCGGGGAAAATGGGTCGCTTGATACTTCTAACCCACTTCTAGGCGCGAACGGCGAATTCATGTATGTATTAGAAAAGAAGATGATACTTTAGTTCGTACGTCGGAAATATCATAAGGGGAAGATCAGTACCCAGCAGCAATAATTTCCTGCAGAGTGGTGTCCCTTGACACAGCATCTCCCACCATGTTCATTTTTTTAAAATCGATTACTTACGTCACTTCAGCATACGCAGGAGAGTGTCTTCCATTTTTTTCAGTATTGTTGAAGAAACACTGAAGATTCTTAAATCTGTTCTCTAATTCTAAGAGAAAAACTGGATATTGACAATCATCTGAATGCAAAATTGTGGGAATCGGAACAGAAAAAATGGTGGTATTACAAATGCACATGCCGTGACTCTGCATTTAACTCTTTGGCTGTCAGTAGCGCTTTTTGTCGCGATGATTCCCGCAGGAATCATCACGACAAAAAGCTCCACCGACAGCTAAAGGGTTAATTCTGCGCGTGTTCAAGAATCGTCCAATATTTTTCAGAACATACAGATAGGCCTACGCTTTTTCATTTGAAATCGGAGAGCTACACAAAACTTAGGTAATGAGAGGTAAATCAACCGCGCTAGGTAAAGAATGGTGAATGATTACCTTGGCGTGTCCCGATCGAAATTATATAAACACGGCCTGTGAAGACAAAAAATAGTAAATCTCTTCTTTTTTTAAAGCAAAATGTTCACAGCAATGAAAATCTCGCTTTTCACAAAATGGACTTAACCCATTTGGCCCCGAGTCCCTACAGCAGGAGATGGATTGACCATGATAATTCAAGGGTAGTGCCAGATTAGCTTGGTGCCATCAGGCGCCATCTGGCACTACCCTTGAATTATCATGGTCAATTCATCTCCTGCAACTCATACATATTCATTAGGCAAAATTTAGGAAATGGGACCTTTGGGCTAAAAGGGTTAATGACTTTTGCTTCCACATGCCCTATGGAAGCAAAAGTCATTAAGTCCATTTTGGAACAGTGATGGGAAGATCATGAGGAGGGCGCGGCCAGTAGATCCGCCACTCTCTAACCTTGAAACCATCCCGGTTTTTCTCATTCTGAGGTGAAACAGATAAGCAAACCAGTGAGTAAACATGTCTATAAAGAGAACATGCGCGTGAATCCAGGGCTGCACTCTCAATCATTTGAATTATTCACCAAGAAACGTAAGAAGGCGTCAGATGCTCCAAGATAAGCAAATTCGTCTCCGTCTTCATTTGTTTTTCTTTTGTTCTTTTCTTCGTGTTGTTTTTCAGCCGATAGAATGTATTGATTTGCACTTCAACATACTCTACTAATTACGCCCGGAACACAAGTGTGTGATTGAGTATCATTTGAAAGCGGTCATACCTCGCGATCTCAACCCTCCCCCAACCCCCCCTTCTCCCCCAAATAATCCTCCCCTCCCTCCCCAAGGAAATAAAAACACTTTCTAATAAGATGTAAGCATTAGAAGAAAAAAACACACCTGTCATTCTCTCTAACTGGAGGGAAGGAGGCCACATCACAAAACAAATCGAAAACTGCCATTCCCTTTGATAATGTAAGCAGGTTATACAACTACTGCATTGCATCTTCATTTTGACAAATTCTCCAAATCCTACTGTGACATTTCCAAGCAGATCATACATCGCGCCCTCAAACCCACACAAGTCACTCAAAAACCAACAAAAATAAATAAATAAATAAATAAATAAATAAATAAAAGGCAAAGGTCGATCCTTCTCCTGCAACTAGGTCAGTGTCAGGTGGCGCCTCCAAACTGTGGGAATGCGGTCCTTGGGGTTAAATGGGTTAAATATGGTCATCGGATCAAACCGGCTCGCCCCCTTTCAAGACCACGCAGGAATTCCCACTATCAGAGGGCGGCTTTGAGGTCGCGATGTATGCGTGCTCTCAACCGATTCACCGTCACGCATCGAGAGACTGTGGTCCAGACAAATTACCCGCAATCTATGCCATCAGATTCGCTGGTCAAACCTGGCAGCATGCAAGACCACACGCACAAGGCATATTTCATACAAATATACGACGCATTCAATCAGCCCGGGTCGCATTTCAGATGATGTATAATGCATATAATGCACATAGGCTTATCACGTCCAGGACCAGGAGTGAGAGATGGATTTACCACGAATACTCAGAATCAATTCCTGGTATGCAGGGAGCTAATCAGGCACTATCCCCCAGCTACTATTTTCGCACTATGACTCAGTGCACGTTCTTAGTGCCTAACACACGATTCCAAAATGCGTGTCAAATTTGACTTCACCACTTAGCCCAGGCGCACTAAAGTAGGAGACGGATCGACCATGATGATTCATGGGTATTGCCAGATTAGCTTGGCGCCATCAGGCTAATCTGGCACTACCCTTGAATTACCATGGTCGATCTATCTCCTGCAACTGGTAAATATTCGTTAGCTTACACCTCCAACATTTAGGAAATGCGGCCTTGGGGGGGGGGGGGGGGAGGGGGGGTATGGTCTTTCTCGTCGAACGGTATAGTCAGTAGCTGTCAAGGGGTTAATTTAAAATATTAATAGGCCCTGTAACGTTGGTACGCTGGTGCGAGTTCTATCTTATGCAATCTGTTTATCACACAAAACAGCAGCCTTCATTCAAATAATAACCCCATGTCTTCTACAGCCGATAACAACGCGTCTTTTCCAATGAGCGGAATGTCAGTAGGAGTCAAGGGGTTAAACGAACTTCACCACTGACTCGGGATCGTCTCTATAGCAGTAGAACAAGACGCACATAAACGCAAGATCTCACTCTCTGATTATTGCAAATCAACAGTGAACAGTCGTCATAACGAGAAGATTGTGGTCAAAATGTGAAAGTTTGTGAAAAACGTGAAAGTCTGAAATTAAACTTAAACGATGTTGCACAGAATAAAATTAAGAAGTACAGGCTTATGTTTCACCACAAGCTCAGAGTAAAAGTGAAATTTTATGAAAAAGGGAACAAAACAAGAGAGAGAGAGAGAGAGAGAGAGGAGAGAGAGAGAGAGAGAGAGAGAGAGAGAGAGAGAGAGAGAGAGAGTACCAGTTAATTCAACTGAAGTTCTGTCAAAAGTTATTAAACTTCAAACTACACACATTTTACCATGTTTATGTTTCCAAGTTTGTTATTTACTACAGACAATTTGTGTGTGTCCATATTCTGTTTCATTTCAAAATAGAAATTGTTTGTATGCTTTCCTTTCTTTTATATTTCACCAACCTTTCTCCTTAGCCGGCCTTGCTTTGCTCTAACTTCTGGACAGCCGCGAAAAAACGTGAACACAATCCAACTGCAAGAGACATAGATCCTCATGAGCCCCCGCAGAGGCGGGGGCTCATAATGATCTATGCCTCTTGCTGACGCTACTTTGAATCCCATGCTCCTGGGACGGTTGCTGCTCTTTGGCGTTGTATTAACTCATTCAGCCCGACGGCCGTATTTCCCAAATTTTGGAGCCATCATCTAATGACTAAGCACCAGTTGCAGGAGATGGATCGACCATGATAATTCAAGGGCAGTACCAGATTAGCTTGGCGCCGACAGGCGCCAAGCTAATCTGGCACTACCCTTGAAGTATCATGGTTGATCCATCTCCTGCTGTAGTGCTTCAGGGCTGAATGGGTTAACGAAGATTGCAGACACAATCTGTGTCCACCTTCAGTGAAGAGGGTTAAGTAATACGGCGTGCTGGCTTGAAACGTGATTGAAATTTTACGATGCTGCATTGGCAGTAAACTTGTCCTGGTTTCATTTTGTAGAAATTACAGCTCATCTGTTGTGTGCCGACTGTCGCAACCCACAAAAACGGGGCACGCCGTTCAATATAAGCCGTGTTTCTAGTTTTCATTTGCAGTGTTTGTGGCTTCTCCTTTTTAAGTTCTGTAAGTGTGTGCTGATGTGTGATTTTGTACCTTCGGCTTTACAGCCAAAGGAACACAATCACACACCAGCACAAGAATGAAAGCAAAACAAAATCTTTAAAATATTGCTATAAAGACCGCAAGTCAATGTTTTTGTGCAAAGCGAGATTTTCATTGTAATATAATGAAAATCTTGCTTTTTCACAAAATGGGCTTAGCGTTTTTACTTCCACATTGCAGAGATCCCCTAATATACGTTGCAACCGCACATTAGTGAATGTTCCTGTTCTGTTTTATTGCGGTTCAGATTAGACACGTAAACATCTTGTCATGTAATCTTCTTTTGGAAAGTGCGACGGTTTTCTGTAAACCACCAGCAACAATAACCCCCCGACCCCCCCCCCCCCCACCCCACCCCACCCCCAACCGGCCCTTCAGCAGCTTCATTTGCATGTAAAATAAACAGAATTGGAAACCTGTCACAGAAGCCCCGAAGCCTTCCTCCCTTCTCAAAACAAAAGCCGACAAAATCTATTATCACATTCAGCCCTCCGCACGTATTTCCCAAATTTTGGAGGTGTCATCTAACGACTATGCACCTGTAGCAAGAGATGGATCGACCATGATAATTCAAGGGTAGTGCCAGATTAGCTTGGCGTCGACAGGCGCCAAGCTAATCTGGCACTACCCTTGAATTATCATGGTCGACCCATCTCCTGCTGTAGTGTGTCAGGGCTGAATGGGTTAAGCACACAACAAGATATGGATAGCGACAAGCTATTTCGGCACCACCATTAATCTATCGCGGTCAGTCTGCCTCTAAGGAGCGCGTATATAGTTTGCTGAAGACGACTCCCATATTTGGAGAACTGCAATCTCACAAACAAACAAACAAACAAACAAACAAACAAACAAACAAACAAACAATAACAAACACAACAAGCACACAAACAAACAGACACAATCAAACAGACAAGTGCAATTGTTAAAGTGGACGGACTCACTCGAGACGTACCTCATGCATTGTTACGTTTTATTCTGGACTACTCTCGCTGTTTTCAGACTACATGAAAAAGTCCGCTCGTAACCCGTGAGCCCCCGCAGTTGCCGGGGGCTCATGAGGAGCAATACCTCTTGCTGACACCACTCTGCAGCAGTGATCCCCTGACGCCTGGGGATTTTGGTGATAAATCAAACCTAGTAGCCCCAGCGCCGCATTTTCATAATGTTGGAGGTGTCAGTTAACGACTATTTATCACTTGCAGAAGATTGATCATGATAAGTGTGGTGCCAGATTAGCTTGGCGCCGAATGGCGCCAAGCTAATCAGGCACTACACTTGAATTATCATGGTTGATCCACCTCCTGCTGTAGTGCCCTGGGAGCAAATGGTTTAAACAAACTGCACCCAACGACTGACAGGGAAGAGGTTAACAGCTACCACACCTCAGTCCGACTTTCGGATCGACTTATTTGCTGGTCTGTGATTTTAAGAGCCGTAAGTCCAAAATCACGGATCGCGTGGGCCGGTTTGTTTCAACTTCATTGAAGAACAATCCTACTTCGTATGTTCAAATGATCCTTGACGGACAGTTTCCCGCCGCCATGATCAAGTACCGCACAAATCTCGCAATTTCTCGTAATACGATCTCGTCCTTTCTCGTTATCCCGTCTGACGTTTCCGTGAGTGGTTTCCCTTTTTTGTCCAACATGTCGGATCAGAGCCGTAAGTGAAACGTAATTGCACGCGTCTAGTCGGCCGATTTCTGCTCAGTTGAAATAAAATGAGGCGAGGATGAAATGCCTCTACGTGTTCGGGCGTTAAGATATGTCTCGATCAACTACTGCAGCTGTTGCGCTTATAAGACAGATTTTAACCCCGGTCCAATGCCAGTGAAAGCAGACTGTGCTTTTGAAGCATGGTACTGAAATTCTCGTTAACACCTTCACTGCTAGTGAAAGCAGACTGTGCTTTTGAAGCATGGGCAAAGTTAATTGAACGTCAAAGACCCCCAGCCGTCGAAGGAACATGGATACAAAATGGTTTCAGCAAGAGGCATAGATCATCATGAGCCCCTGCAACTGCGGGGGCTCATAAGGATCTATACCTCTTACCGTAGTTTCCGCAGTTTTGTTGAAATTTTCTCGGCAATGAACGAGTTAACGAAATGTTTGCTGCCGATACGTGCGAATCTCGACCATACACAGTCTCAGAACTGTGTCAAGTACATAAAATCTATAATGGGTTTGTGATTTTGAGGTGTACGACTGCAAACAGTAATGTAAAAAAATCACAGAAGAGCACGCAAGTATCTATTAAAGACTGGTGAAGTACATTTAGTTATTTGACGCTTGCCGTATGCATAGCAATAGACTGTTACTACAAATATCTCTTGACCCAGACCCGCTAGTCTGTATCATTCCGTTTGCCCTCCTCAGTAACCCCAGACCCCAACGAGGTCTAGTTAACTCATTCAACCCCGACACATGACAGCAAGACATTGATCGAGCACGATAGTTCAAGGGTGGTGCCAGAATAGCTTGGCGCCCATGGGCGCCAAGCTATTCTGGCACCACCCTTGAACTATCGTGCTCGATCTGTCTCCAGAATTGTAATACAGTCCGTCAGAGGGCAACTTCAAAATTGGGGGATTTCGGTCCTGGGGCGGAGTGTGTTACTGTCCTCAGCAAATAAGGGTGAAAAACACCAAATGTGGATTCAAAGCAGGTTATCTGGCCGTGGCCCCGGTTTTGCTATTAGAACAGTCGAAAATGTCGATTACCTGAAGTGTTAATGTCACGGCTCACAGGGTTAACTTGAAGGCACAGTGGTTTTCCCGCGGAATGATTAATGTAGCGGCTAATGTTAAGCGAGTACTCAATGTCAACCGGCGGCCGGCTGCACGAGTGAGCTTAGTCCTGCGCCAGCCACTAAGCACCATGCTTAGTGGCTGGCGCAGGACTAAACTCACTCATGCTACTGACCTTACGCTGACAATGATTATCACCTAGATAACCGCTGATCAGCGGAGACCACTTGCGGTCAAAAATGATACATTTCACGATCGATTACTAAGCGCTATATGCTATAAGGACTGACGGACCATGATATCTCAAGGGTTGTACTAATAAAACAGCGCAACCCTCGAGGCACCACACTGAGTCGGTTCATATCCCGCTACATGCAAACAGCGCTTAGCGGGCGCAATACGCGTCCAATTAAAAACTGAAGTACTATGCGCGCATAATCGTATAAAACATAAATGGACAGATCGTACGAAAAATGAATGAATATGAAGAACGACCAGTCAAAGAAAACGTGAGTTAATAGCAAATGTTTTAGCAATTAAAATGTTGACCTCTTCATTGCCAATGCTCGCATTGTGTTTTGTGTTCTTCTTTGCCAATGGCCGCAGATTGATTGCTAATGCCGAAGAGACGCCCAACTGTCAAAGGACTATGAACTCAAAGTGGTAGCAGCAAGAAGCATTGGTCCCCACGAGCCCCAGCAACTGCTCACGTCTCCTGCAGTTAATTTTGTCTCGGCAGTGAAGAGTTAAGCATGAAGGTTTGTGAGAGAGAGAGAGAGAGAGAGAGAGAGAGAGAGAGAGAGAGAGAGAGAGAGAGAGAGAGAGAGAGAGAGAGAGAGAGAGAGAGAGAGAGAGAGAGAGATGAATGCATGGCAAAGTGAGGAACAGATCTCCTAAATCGTGAACGAGGCGTGAAACTGTGCCACTAAATTGGGGCCATTGCGTCAAATGAGATTGGACAAGCTCACTACCAGTAGGACAGCACTAAAGATGTTTTCTCTTTCAGCGGTGAGTGTGTGTTTGGAACGGGAGGGTGGCAGGTGGAGGGGGTGTGGAGGTGGGAAGGGAAGGAGGCGGATTGGCTCGGTTCCAACCTCTTTTAACCTCTTCGTGGCCGGTACAGCACAAACAACATTCAACTGCAAGAGCCATAGATCTTCATGAGCCCCCACAGTCGCGGGGGCTCATCAATATCTATATCTCTGGCTGGCTTCATTCATACATGACGTATGTCATGTTCCCGCTCTGGCGAACCGGTTATCTGGCGATAAGTCATAGAAGTTAGGTTTTTTTTGTTTTTGTTTAGCGCCGAGCATGCGACTAAGGCCATCTCAAGGCGGGATAAGTCATAGAAGGGTGTCAGAGACATCATTCAGTCTAGACACTGACAGTAAAATTAAAGGTTAGCTTTTGTCATTTTTTTTTTCTCGTTCAATCGATAGTCTACTGAACCACACACACACACAAAGAAACCTGAACAGGCGCGTAACTGTCTCGTGTGTTTTTGCAATTACCCCCCACCCTCTTTCCCCCACTAAAACGTGATTTTAGAATGGCCAGGACAACGCACTGAATGAACTGTCTCGGGTTGGTTGGTTGCACATTGCTTAACGTCCCGACAGCAACAAGACTTTTTCAGGACGTGCCTGCACTGCTTGTGAAAAAAAAATAAACAAACAACAGAATATTGAATGTATGTCGCTAGCCGGTCTAATTCGCTAAATAAACCTAAGACTATTTAGCAACACACATCCAATATCAAGATCTACAGGCACCACAGACATTACTCCATAAATTTAAAAAAGAAAATACAGGTGAATTTACCAAGGGTAGACAGAAACACATGCCCCAGAATAGAGGGGAAAACCCACCCTATGGGGCTGACCACGATGACTCTGGGAACAAACAAGTAGTTAACCCCACCCAAGTCCCCCAGGGCAGACCCGGGTGGGGGGGGGGGGAGGGGGTGAACTGTCTCGGGTAAGCAGTTGTGTCTTTTGTTGTCATATTGTCCACTTTTCTAAAAGTAGACAAGACAACAGCAATAGGCACAGTTTCTTGTCTTGTTTCCATGATATCAAAGTATAAACTATTTTTTTAAAGGTTTTAACCCCTTCGCTGCAAGCGATCGCGGATTTCGTGTCTGATGGGCGCTGGTCGATATTCGCGTGAAGAACACAAACTAAATGGGACCAGAAATAGGCACAAAAGTAAACACAGGATTAACAGGAGACATAACTTTAATCCTCATGTCCCCGCGACTGCGGGGGCTCAGGAAGATTATATATAGTGTCTCTTCCTGCTGGGTAGCGTTCTCCTTGCCCCGGCATATCAGGGGTTAAAATACTATAATCTGTTTTGAGTCACCGTAAAATCACCGTACAGGCATAGGATGATCGTTGCATAAGCGACTATACAATCAGCTTGAATCACCTCTACAACAGTTAGCGGGCAAATTGCCATACCCTATTGCAGAGCTGAGCGAAGAGTGCTTCTATACTCGATTTTCGAAAAGTCATCCCATGCCAGTACTCTGTATAATTAGCAGATTGAATGTGTTGTTCAAGAAACCTTAACCCATTATATCCTGAGGCTGATTTTCTTTCTTTTTTTTTCAATCTGTGTATCGTCCTATAAAGGATACATTACAGATAAGGAGACAGATCAACCATCTCAGCTCAAGGGTGGTGCCAGAATAGCTTGGCGCCTCAGGCGCCAAGCTATTCTGGCACCACCCTTAAACCATCGTAGTCAAATTTATTTATTCCAATAGTGTATCAGGATGAAAAGGGTTAAAAGATGCTGTCTAGTACCTCAGACCTTTTCTGCACTGGCAACCTTTGGCAAATTGAAGTCACTGAAGAAAATAATCGATCCATTGTTTCCTTTGGGCACTACGAACACAGGAAGTTCGAGAGCGGTCGCTTTCTCGCGAGCAAAGCTAATCAGACACTACTGTTGAACGTGAAACCTTTCAGCACAAACAACCTGGCAAATTAAAGCAATTGAACAAAAAAGGAATCAATGCAACATTTTCTTCGGCACACTGCGGGTTATACAGAGTTCAAGGCCGATGGTCAACTAATTTTCCTACCACAGACAGACTTTTAATGTGAGCATCTAAATCGGGCCATGAATCCCTTTACTGCCGATGGACGACGCAGGTTGTGGGGTTTTTATTTTTTATTTTTTTTTAAATCATTCTAATTTCATTGTAAAGTCAACGTCAAATGTCCCCAGCTGTCAAAGAAGTAAGGACACAAAGAGTTAGTTAGTTATTGGGGTTTAACGCCGAGCAGGCGACTAAGGCCATCTCACGTCGGCAGGACACAAAGAGGTTTCAGCAAGAGGCATAGATCCTCATGAGCCCCCGCGAATGCGGGGGGCTCATGACGATCTATACCTCTTGCTGATGGCTGATGTCCAAGGTTTCTCGACAGTTCTCTCAGTTCTCACAGATTCAAAGGTACTTTCTCGGAAGCAGACAGGTGCGATACGTCACGTTTTGACGACACAAGTGGTTAGTGTTTCTTCAATTTTGGGATGACGTGCATTAGGCGTCGTGTAAGCCGGAAGCAATCTAACGATGAGAACATTCGTCACACCACGCATGGTGGCCTAAAAATAATGTCACCCCGTCGGCTCTGAAAATGAAACGGTGATCAAGCAGATGCTGGCCGCAGCTGCGCCCGCCATTACCGTGATTACTCAGTCGCAGACTTCTGCTGTCTCTGGTAGGCAAGAGCTCCTCACAAAGGGAGATAATCAGTAAGCGATCACACTTCGGAAGGTCAATCAAGCACATTGAAAAGTAGGTGCGGCAGTGTTCATGGTTTGTTTTACCAAATCAGGAGGCCCAATTGACATTTCACACGTTGTACATCTGATCAACACATTATCGGTGCCTCGAATTTTTCAAGGGGTTTAATTGAAACATTGAAACACTGGGAAAAACCCGGTGTATCCATTACATGATAAATATTTACGAGACTAAACGAAAACATCCTTCGGCCATTCGAGCAACTTTTTAAAGTGCGTAGCGCTTCGTGCTAAAATCGAACTACGACTTAAGACAGTATCGAATGGAATAAAAGAGCCGGTATAGGCAGAAAAACAAAAAGGACATGGTGTCTTTCCATTTAACAAATTTCTCCCCAACGCCCTACAATAGGAGATGGATGGACCATGGTAATTCAAGGGTAGTGCCGGATTAGCTTGACACCTGAAGGCGCCAAGTTAATCTGGCACTACCCTTGAATTATCATGGTCCATTCATCTCCTGCCACTGGCACATAATCGTCCAGTGACACCTCCAAAATTTAGGAACTGCGGCCTTGGGGTTAAATGGGTTAAGGGAGAAAGAGGGAGGGAGAAGAAACGCCACCACCACCACCAACAACGACAACGACCACAAAATAAAAAAATAAAAAACAAAGACATAATGCGGTTGAAAATATGTGCAATGAATGCGTGCAGCCATTTTCTTCAAAAGAGCGCCGCTCAAAAGATATTTGTCAGTCATAATCAGATTAGCCAAATTGCAGTCTCTTTACCGTCTAGTATGATGATCCTGTGTCAGTTTATTAGGCGATGGTTGTAAAACTTGTGGTTTGGGTGTGTTCACGTGCTGTCAATTTTAAATTTGCATTTTGTCATATTCAGTTGCACGTTTTGTTGCTGCTCTTTAACGAATTGTGTCTATAGCTTTGTCATTTTGTCTGCCAGTGTACAGCGCTTATATATAGAGCCGGCACTCCAAAGAGTTTGCGTAATATAAATGTACTTCTACTACTACTACTACTACTACTACTACTACTACTACTACTACTAGTACTACTACTATTACTAATAATAACAATAACAATAATAATAATAATAATAATAATAATAATAATAATATATTATTATTATTATTATTATTATTATTATTATTATTATTATTATTATTATTATTATTATTATTAAAAACGCGACCCAAAAATTAGTAAATTAAAGCATTAGAACTGCAACCGTGCAACGAACGCGGATACAAAATAGGGCAAGCAAGAAGCATTGAACATCATGAGCACCTTCGGCTGCGGGGGCACATGAGGTTCTATGCCTATGGCATTTAATATTAATAATAATGTATATTTTTAAGGCGCATATACTTTCGATAGAAAAGCTCTTGGCGCCGTACAAATTACCTAATAACATACATACGCCTTGCATCCTACAATAAGTATATGTTCCTTAACATACACACTCACGCAACAAGATATACAAGAAAAATAAGAATAACAAAATGAACACACCAACAAGAAATGCTCTCACACATACAAAAGATATACGTGTACCATAAAACTAATAACGGATACACTAGGCAGCTCTCACCGACAACGAAAAATTATAAGGGTGAATGCACGTTTAAAGTTATGTTACCCAGAATCAAGCATAATTATCAACACAGTCAGAAAACTGTCTGCAACAGATACTGCTGACAGTATATGTATTGGTTCTTTGTGTACTAATATGCCAAATGTCGAAATTCATCGTTTGGAGATTGTGTTGTTTTTGTATCCGAGAGCGCAGATTATCCTCTACTTCGGCCTCGTTTTCAACATGTGCATATTTACTAGCTATGTCACAAGGCAGAACCCGGTCAATACTGCAGGTGACGAGGTCATCGGCGTGGTACACACGTGTCAGTGTACACAGTAGATAGGAAAGGGACAAATTCTAGGTGGGCGGCAACAGCCAAGCTCTTGCTTTACGCGTTGCCACATGTCCATATTTCCTTGTCCGATGTTAGTTCTACTTAGGGGTATCTTGTCTCTCTTCCACTTTCTTTCTTCAATTCCGAGATTGTCATTGTCGGTGCGAGTCGATGATACTTTTCTTCGCTGGTTCATCCGCCGCTTGTCTCTGATTGGTTATAATTATGCAGATGACCTAAGGTCGTATAGAATAGTTATGACGTCAGCTACCATCGCCTATCAGAAGCAATCTTTTAATGCGTTCATTCATAAGATTCCGGTGGCCTCTTTTTGCTTTGAACGGACGAAAGAAAACATTTGGTGGGACAATAGGGTGGTCATTGTCTAAGTGGGTGTGTAAACTGAATCCCAGTAAAAGCTTTTTGCGAACTGAAGCATTAAAAAAGGTCAGGAGTGCCCCTTTAAAGAAATACATGCGTCTTTGAAGACTGCCGAAAAATATTGGCTGATTGAACATATCCGAGGGATTGTGGGAGTTTATTCCAAAGAAATGGTCCTTGGTATGAGAAAGACCACACTCACGCAGCAAGATATACTCGAAAAATAAGAATAACAAAATGAACACACCAACAAAAAATGCTCACACACAAAAAAGGGTAGTTCTGACTGTGTCCCGGCAATCAAGGGGGTTGATAAAGCCATCTGCTTAACTCATTGTGCCCGAGCTACCAAATACCCACATTTTGGAGTAATCCTCTCAGGACTGCATTACAATTCTGGAGACAGATGGACCATGATAGTTCAGTCAAGGGTGGTGGCAGAATAGCTTGGCGCCTATAGGCGCCAAGCTTTTCTGCCACCACCCTTCAACTACCATGGTTGAGCCATATCTTGTTGGGGTGTGTCGCGTGCAGAATGAGTTAAAAATATCAATGTGGCGGCAGACATAACAGATCAAAGTTGTCGCCCGGTTTAACCCTTTGCGTGTCGGTAGCGGTTTTTGTCGCGATGATTCCAACAGGATTAGAACTTTACCGACACGCAAAGGTTTAAATGTTCATGACTTGTACTTCTGTGTTGGACTTAAAGCTACCATACTGCAGACTCTGCTTTTGCGGTACACCTTGTGACCAGCAACACGATATCGAACTGACCAAGGATACCAGCTCCTCAAAGGGATCCCAGTGAGCAAAAGGTCATCGGCTCACCTGCAAGAGGCGTAGAACCTCATGAGCCCCCGCAATCGCGAGGCTCTATGCCTCTTGCCTTGTTTTGTATCCGTGTTGGTTGTGCGGTTTGGGTTCTCGTGCTTTCAATTGCCTACATACAGCCCTGGCTGGCCGGCTGTTGCCGACGTCGTCCCGAGTGCCTTTTGCTCGCCGGGAGGGTGTGACTCTTGCGTGACCGCAGGTGTGCTCTTCACACCTTTCGCGATTCAATTCTGACTTAACCGCAGAGCGAACTCGACCATATCACATCTTGTTAGTTCGAGGGCAGTGACATCTCAGCTTGGTGCCCCTTTTGGCACCAAGCCAAACGGGCACCACCGTTGAACCGTCCTATCAACCAATCCACCTCCGCCATCACTCGACACAAAAGAAGAACTACATAAACGTATGACGTAAGGTTTACACCTACTTCGGGCATAAACACCATAGCAGGCACTACTGTGAGCTATGCACAATCTAGAGGAAAGAGGTGACTGCAAGAGTTGCAGGATCTCTAAATAAAAGATAAGTAGCCTACTGCATGACTGTCTGTCATGCCCTCTGTATACGTGTTTGTTCTTTGCCGGGTCACATTTCCTCAATCAACTGGCCGTCAAATCGCGTTTTTCACTTGCTGCTGAGGGTGAAAAACATACATAACTAGTGCTGTTCAGTTCACATCTGCATCCCCCACGCTGACACCAGTGCGGTGAAATATGCATGACTTGTTATACGGGTGGCGGCAGCAGGGACGGATCCACCCCTATCACTTATGTATGTGAAGGGGTGAAGTTATTGATGTTTCGCAACTCTACATCTCATGCACACAATGGAGTATGGGAGATCAGGCGAGGCAAAGTGTAAGCAGTCTACATGTATTCAGCCCTTGACTGCTACTGACGATACCGCTCGGCGGAAAAGACGCGTAATTATCGTCAGCAGCAGTCAAAGAGACTCGTCTTCTCCAACGAACGCTATCGACAGTAGCAGTCAAGAAATGTTTCTTTTCCGCATAGCGATATCGTCAGTAGCAGTCAATAGACGCGGCTTTTCCCTAGAGCATTATGCTCAGTACCAGTCACGGGAACGCGTATTTTCCAACGAACGGCATCGTCAGTGGAAAATCAAGGGGTTCAGACACTTTCGAGACTGACTCGACTTGTTCCATTCATTGTACAGGGGGCTGTAGCACACACGCCAAAATGAGCTTCACGCAAGATCGTCCCGGGATCACTTTGGCGTACGCCAAAGAGATCCCGGGACGATCTGGCATGAAGCTCATTTTGGCGTGTTCCTCCTCTCATATCAAACTGCCTTGAGAATACGGTCGATCTGGTGGACCCCAAAGTGTCCCCGTCGATCTGGGGTTGGGGTTCATTGTAGGGTGGCACCGCGCTGGATGGACCATAGGTCATTCAAAATGCTAAATATTGCGATAACATTAATTCAACAAGTTGTGAGCTACGACACTCTCACCCCACCCCACCCCCATCCCCGCCCTGCCTCCAACGCCCTCCCCATGCCCTCCAAATGTGTGCTGACTGCTGTTGTGTAGCACTGGACCTTACGGTTCAAAGCCATACCGATTAAAATCACAGGCCAGTACAAAGCAATGTGAATTTCCAGGATTTGAACTCTGCTGACTTGGGATCTCAACTCCTAAGCTCTGTGCTTTATCGTACAAAGTGAGCTACACCGCCACTGTACGTATACCCACTACTGTACTCCCACCGCCTCTTTCTTGTCTTCAGACAAAAGTAATTGTACACTTTTAATAGCGTGGGCGTGCAGAAGCAACAACCCTCGCATGCGTACAGCATCCTTAAGCCCATCACTGCGAGAAAAACTGAATACCGCCAAAATTCAAGAGGCAGATATCTTCATGAGCCCCCGCAGTTGCGGGGGCTCATGAAGATCTATGCCTCTTGCGGGAACCAGTTTGTATGCATGTGCCTCTGGCGGCTGGGAATCTTTGGCCGATTGAATTTTTTTTTTAATCTGCGTTCACTGGCAGGGAAGAGGTTAGTCGTTTCACCTGAGCAGTACATAATGCAGGTTGCCAACGCATTATTTCATCTGCACTTTCCAAGATGAAAAATGCGTTTCATGTGTGCCGGGTTTTCACGTTACTCGTAGAATGGATTTCTGATAACCTCGTTTTTCACAGGCACATGGACGTCACGGCAAGCAGCATAGCCACTATCTGCAATAAAACACTTCTGCACCCAAGGTAGACCACGCGCAGATGGATTGAGTTCGCTAAAGTAAGGAAACTTTGTAGTGTGCTTGGCAGCAGAACCAATTCATCATTTCACTAATTATACTGGTTGCGAGACTACTATGACGATGATTAAACAGTTTCTTGGCAAAGTTGTTTTTCACACGAAGAATACTTCAAAAGTACATGCGTAAACACATTCTGAAAGCGGCAAGACAGGAGTAAAGAAAATTCTGAAATGCCACAACTATATTAGACTTCAGACTTGGGCTGTCCTCTGCTTATGTATTTTGTCCTCTGCTTATGTATTTTGAAAGGATGTGTCAGAATTACGCCTTACACTTTACCGCCGATCAAGCAACAAAATGACTTCTCAGGGCAAAAATACGTTTAAGGGCAACAGCAAAGACCAGCCAATTCTCACCTCCATTACGCTTTTTTCTGGAGCCAGCAAAAGACTGCCCCCCCCCCCCCCCCACACACACACACCCCTAAACAAGACAACTGTAAAGAATGTATGTTGAGAACATGAAAATACAAATGTAATTCTGGATACCGTAATATCCATGTGGTGATCTGTGATTCCGAACCTTACGGCTCTAGCCGTCAAGTTCAAATCACAGACCAGCGTACACCTATTGTCCTGACTGACTTGCATATTTACATCTGTACATTTTGTTTGCAAAGCAAGACGACAGGATATACATGTGAAACGAAAGGACACACACCAAGCTATACTAATTCGAAAAAGTCAGTGGGTTTACGTTTAACTCACTGGAAACGTGCCGTATACGGATACGCGGCAAATCGCCGCGTATCCGTATACGGCACGTCTCCAATGAGTTAAACTTTTGGCTGTCGGTAGCGGATTTTGTCGCGATGATTCCTGCAGGAATCTGACACAGACCTATGTGGCCAAACGAGGTCCACACATTGTTGTCTCAGTATGTTGCAATGCCTAATGGCTTGTTCCAGATTATTTCCGATGAGACTCCTTGAACCAGAGACACTGATGTGAAGATAAGCTACAGTGAACTCATTTGTTATTTTAACCCCTTCGTGCATACAGCCACCGGTTCTGTCTACAGAACCGGTGGCTGTATGCACAAGAGGGTTAATCGATTTTGTTGTACTGAATTAATAGCGGACACGTAAGCATATTAATGACGAGGACAAATGGCAGAGCAAAAGTGAGATATCTTTCCGCACTGAGGTACTTTTCAACTGTTTTCACAACAACAATAATAATAATAATAATAATAATAATAATAATAATAATAATAATAATAATAATAATAATAATAATAATAATAATAATAATAATAATAATAAATAGCTCTTGTTATTATGCTGAGCTTTCGAGTTCATCGCGCTGATGTCATTGACACATTGCTTGACGGAATCCAGACTGCAATGCGTGTAAAACGCAAAGAAAAATCTAACAAGGAAAAAACCACGCTATGAAAGGACAAGTCCAACACAGTTTATCACATTTCTGATGTTTCAAAATAGACGTACAATCAGAAATTCAATGGGGCCACATTATTTCTTCAGACAACGATACAACCCAACCCCCTTCCCTGCCACTGTACGTACATTTTGGTTGCTGAAATCTTCGTTCGTCCAACGACCAGACGCCAAAACCGTCCAATAAACATGGGTACAAACTGGACTCAGCAAGAGACATAGATCCTCATGAGCCCCCGCAGTCGCGGGGGCTCATGAGGATCTATGTCTCTTGCAGCTTGATTGTGTTCACTTTTTTCGGCAGCGAAGGGTTTAAAGATAATTGGCGGTCCGGTGTAATTTTGTGTGTATGTCTGTGAAATGCCAAAAATAAAAAAAAAAAATACACGCTTAGAAAAGACAATTACAAAATAATTTCTCAAATGTTCGGATTAATTGGGACAAGGTTGGGTTTTTTTTTTTTTTTTTTTTTTTTTTTAAACCCGAAACTTTAATAAATTGTGTTGTAATGTCCAAGTAAGCGTGTTTCGTTTTTTGTTTGGAGTTTCTTTGCGTCTAACACGCTCGACAGTCACTGACCTTTTTGGCCTGGATTTTGAATTTCAAAAAGGGTTTAACCCGAAAATGTAATGAAATGTGGTTTTACCTTGCATACAACATCAGCTTATTATATGACTAGATAATTTGGATCAGTATCGTGCACACACGGGCATCTCTGATTTCGCACTAGTTGATCCCGCCTCCTGACGATGGTAGAAATGCTTAATTATGTACTGTCTTTAACCTCTTTGCTGCCGAGAAAAAAATAACACCACCCAACTGCACGAGGTATAGATCCTCATGAGCCTCCGCAATTACGGGGGCTCAGGAGGATCTATACCTCTTGTTGAAACTATTTTACATCCACGTTCTATGCTCGGCTCGGGATCTTGGACGTAAAATTTGCGATGATTTCAGAAAGGCAATCTGCGTCCACTGGCAGGAACTTTGGGGGTTAATAAGTCCTTTAGTGTCCTGTGTCCTCTGTCTAGCAGCTGCCAACAATCCAAACACCCAACCCACTCACCTGCCCCGTCACCACGCCCCCCCCCCCTCCACCCCCTCTCTCTTCCATCCCCCATCCCCCCCCCCCCAAAAAAAAAAAAAAAAAAAAAAAAAAAAGAAGAAGAAGAAAAGAAAAGAAAAACAAGCTATTGCTGTGGCACATGCAGTGATTTAATCCGTTCGTAAGAAAACCGAAGAACGATGTAGATGAAGTTTCGCTGTCTTAACAGGAAGAGGAAAGATTTTCACGAGTCCCTAAGACCGGGGGAATAAGATGTTCATAAACAAATATACATCTTGCAGATAGGAAAGCCTTCGGTGTTTGATGAAATAAGTGCCTTCTTGGACATAAACACCTGCAAACTGTCCGAGTCCCCTCATTCCCTCTCTCCCTCGTCCCAGAGGACTAACGAGTGCAGGTGGCCAGCAAGAAATTCAGCCAATGAAATGTCAATTTGTTGCTCTTGCACTGAAAGTTAGCATAATGGATTAAAAGTGTGCAGCTTTTGGACAAATATTAGGGACGGAGTTGACAGCTCTGCTGATGGTGACAAATTAGTGTCATAAGGTTAACCCCTTCACTGCCAGTGGGCACAGAAAATTATTTTACGTTCTACGTAATAAAATAATAATAATAATATTATTTTAAAAAAACAGCCGTGGAAAGCGCATGGATTCAAAGTAAAGTCAGCAAGCCCATAGCATAATAAAGTGTATGTTCAAACGACCCAAATGCAAGAGGTAAAGATCATGAGCCCCCGCAACTGCAACTGCAACTGTAACTGCGGGGCTCATGATCTTTACCTCCTGCACTTGGCTCGTTTGAACATACAGATGTGCTATGGGTCGTGATGTTCAAACTCCAGTAGCGCGTCTTCGGGCCCACTGCGGCCGTCATGGTCATGAGGACCTTTGCTTACTGGGAAATCACAGACAGCACACATAGTGTATCGTGCATACGACTTACAAGCAACACTAATCTCTCTCTCTCTCTCTCTCTCTCTCTCTCTCTCTCTCTCTCTCTCTCTCTCTCTCTCTCTCTCTCTCTCTCTCTCTCTCTCTCTCTCTCTCTCTTAATTAAAAAAAACCTTACTGCCTATCAGCTGAGTGATGGCACCCTTCCTTCATTACATCGTATCTAAACGGGCGCACACAGTACGTCTGTGTGAATGGTACAAAATCACGTGAGAGGGTGATAGAGCACAGAGTACCACAAGGATCTGTCCTCGGTCCATTATTTTTTTCAGTTTTTATGAACGATCTTCCCTTACGTATATCCGAACCCCGTGTAATCTGTAGTCTCTTCGCTGATGATGGCGGAACAGGCTCTTGACGTGTCATCGTCAGATGCATCATGTATAACCCAGTCCCTACAAAGCGGCCTGAATGATTTTTCCACATGGTATCAAAACAATTATATGATTCCGAATCCTACTAAGACCAAATGTATGCTAATTACTACTAGACAAAAGCCTCAGCTGAACCCGCCTCTCCTACAGCTCTATTTGAATGGGCAGTCTGTTG
>BTPG01000007.1:70649823-70679823 GCA_036245525.1 Semisulcospira habei
CTGTTTCAGGTTTGAAACCGTGACCAATGGACGTGAAAATGGATCTTTCTATACTGGGCTGAATATATATCTGGGGCACATTTAGGGATGTCGAATCAGTCACTTCATGAAAAAATCCAGTACTCAAACCAAGGGGAATCACAGCGCTGGACAAGTTTAGATCCCTGCACGAGCCTGATCAGGCAGCCAATCGCCAGCCCACAGAGAAGTACTGCAGTATTGAAACGACAATCATTTCCATTCCTTAATAAGAATGGATCAGGTCTCTTATATAACCCATGTCTTTCTCCGGAACTTAGGAAGTAGGCAGAGAAACATATCATACACAAACATGAAGGTGCGCTACTATATGTGGTCGGGTATATTCCTGATTTACCACAGTATGATTTTTCAGAATTTACACGACATGTAAGTCGATACAACATTTAGCCTGAGTATACAGATACGAACAAACCAGATAGGTGAGCTAGCGCTGGCAGACATTGTCAGTACTCAGACCAGGGAATCACAGCGATGGCAGACATCAGTTAGATTCCCTGCCCCTGCCTATCAGGCACCCAATCGCCAGCCACAGAGAAATACGCAGGTATAGAATAAGACAATCATTTCCATTCTTATAAGATGGATCGGTCTGTATATATCCATGTCTTTCTCGGGAACTTTAGGAAGTGGCAGGAGAACATACATCATACATACATGAAAAAATCCGAATCTGTTCGACTGTACAGCAAAACTGACACGCTGTTCGAGGTTCTTGAAAGTAAATCACATCAGGTCAACTGGCACTGAATGATATTTGTTCTAAGAGAGGTATATAAAAGCGGTTCTTTGCTAAGATAATCTGCGAAAAAGGTTGAGCGGGCCGATGTCAAACGACCTATACAAGTCTATATCTATACGCCCAGATACGCCCTATATGCAATATATTACAAGTATGTGCTCCTGCCGCTCCTGAGATTGGCGAAAAAGTGAACACTATCCAACTGCAAGAGACATAGATCCTCATGAGCCCCCGCGACTGCGGGGGCTCATGAGGATCTATGTCTCTTGCTGAGACCAATTTTTATACATGTTTCTTCGCCGGTCGTGGTTTTTGGTCGTTGTAAACATTTCAGAAACAAAAATGTACGCACAGTGACAGGGAAGGGGATAAAATGTATTTCAACGCCCTTCATCGTTAGAAACGATGTCTCCACCTCACATCCTCCTGAGGCATACGGATATTAAAGAAGGCAGCAGGGGATAGACCCTAACGAGCCCCGACAGACATGGGAAGCTCAGCAATGTCAACGTCTCTAGCTCTTGTAGGCCTATATTTGGGTGTTGTTCACTGCGTTCCCGCAGTCAAGGGGATAAGTACAGACGCAGACCTCACGTATGTCCATGATAACTCCTTCACTGTATATATATATATATATATATATATATATATATATATATATATATATATATATATATATATATATATATATATATATATATATATATATATATATATATATATATGAATAAATAAAACCAGTCCAAGAAAGCATTCCCTTGAAGAAGCCCTCGCTGAGAGGGCGAAAATTTGTGCATAGAATAAAAGTGTAACTCCTTCTAAACTACGTGGTGTTTTAAGTATATATATATATACTTCACATTTTAAGTAAAATAAAAAAAGTGAACACCATCCAACTGCAAGAGGTATAGATCCTCATGCCTGCTGTCGCGGGGGCTCATGAGGATCTATACCTCTTGCTGAAACCACTTTACTTCAATTGCTCCTTAGACGTTGTTTATTATATATATATATATATATATATATATATATATATATATTATATATATATATATATATATATATATATATATATATATATATATATATATATATATATATATATATATATATATAATAAAAAAAAGTGAACACCATCCAACTGCAAACTTCACTTCAATTGCTCCTTAGACGTTGAATTTACGATGACTTCAAAAACACAACTTCCGCTGCCCTTGATGAGCTCCGAGCAGAGAGGAAGCTTAGCGACCGCGTCACCATTGTCGAAGCACGCTTCATATCAGCTCTTGTTTGTCTTGTCGTTTCAGGATGACCCTGTCTCTGCCGGCCCACCCTCCCCAGCTCTGGCTCGCGCCCCCCTCCCGCTACTTCTGGGGACCCCCCTACAACGGGCCCTCGCGTGCTTACTGGTCGGGGGCAGGCTACAGGTACGATTCTTTTTTTAATTTTCTGCTCTTACTTTTCCATGCCAGCGGTTGTATCTTATGTTGTAAACTTACTTTTGTTCGCAACTGTCATGAATGTGTTGTGGTGCGGTCGTTCGGCCTTCGCTCGCCATCCTGATGGTGCAGTGTCTGCTGACTGTACATGTACAGCTGGCTGACACTGCTCAGGCAGTTGTACTGTGGGTGTGGAGAGAGTGCGCACTGCATTTTATCACACACATACTTTGTAAAGCGCTTTGAGCCTAGCAATGGGGGATTTAGCGCTGTACACAAACACTTAGTATGATTATTATCAATACACTATTATTATTATTATTATTATTATTATTATTATTATTATTATTATTATTATTATTATTATTATTGCTGTTGCTATTATTATTATTATTATTATTATCATCATCATCAGCATCTTCTCTTGAACTTGAGCAAATTCACTGCTCTAGGTGATACTTGCGGCATACACACGTGAACACGTTTGCAAGAGCTCATAAGAACATTTGCTTCTCGCACATTTTTAAGCCCTGGCGTTGATTATTGGTTTCATGTCGCGTACCAAGATGCGGCGTGGGTTAACCGGTCTGGATATATCTTTCCAGTCCCAGAATATCTTTGATATTAGATTCCGTCTTTATCCCCTTCACTGACAGTGGACGCAGATTATGTTTTTGAAATAATTGCTCAACATAGAAGATCCGCCGCCGTCAAAGTAAGATGGTTTTAGCAAGAGGCATAGGTCCTCATGAGCCCCCGCAACTGCTGGGACTCATGAAGATCTACACCTCTTGCAGTTTGGTGGTGTTAAACTTTCCCCGCAGTGAAGGAATTAACCCTACTGTGCATGCGGTCACCGGTACTGTGAACAGTACAGGTGGTCGCATGTACAAGCGGGGTTAGGAATGCTAGGGCATTGTCACTGGCCGGCGTTTATCACGAACACTTGTTAAATAGTGTTTTCTCGTGTTTCCAGGGACAGTGAGGTTGCTGCCATAAAAAGAGACGACCAAGACCAGGAGGACAAGGAGAAGCGAGGCCTGGACGAGGTGGGCGCGGGGCTGGTCAAGAAGAGCTACACCACCAAGTTCAAGAGCTTCCTGAACGCACCTGACCTGCCTGATGACGTGGACGCCAAGCGACAGCTGGACGAGGTGGGGTACGGACTGATCAAGAAGGGGCTCGACCATGTTGGGTCTGGACTCGTCAAAAGGCCACTGGATGAAATCGGTTACGGACTTGTGAAGAAAGGACTGGACGAAGTTGGCGCTGGATTGGTGAAGAGGCCTCTAGACGAAATTGGCTACGGTCTGGTGAAGAGGCCTCTGGACGAAATTGGCTACGGTCTGGTGAAGAGGCCTCTGGACGAAATTGGCTACGGCCTGGTGAAGAGGCCTCTTGACGAAATTGGCTACGGTCTGGTGAAGAAGGGGCTTGACGAAGTTGGAGCTGGGCTTGTCAAACGACCTTTGGATGAAATTGGTTATGGTCTGGTGAAGAAAGGATTGGACGAAGTCGGTGCTGGGCTAGTCAAACGACCGCTCGATGAAGTTGGATATGGACTGGTCAAGAAGGGCCTTGACGAAGTTGGTGCAGGACTTGTCAAACGGCCTCTGGACGAGGTCGGCTATGGTCTTGTGAAACGACCCTTGGATGAAATCGGCTACGGACTGGTCAAGAAAGGTCTGGACTCCATCGGCGCCGGTCTCATCAAGAGAGGGCTGGACGACGTCGGGTCAGGCCTCATCAAACGCGGTCTGAACGACATCTACAGGGGAATGGGCAAGGGAGATCCGCAGAAAGAAGTAGACATGGACCTTGTCAGGCGTGGATTAGACTCAGTCGGCTCTGGACTCGTAAAGCGGGGCTTGGATAGTGTTGGGATGGGACTGATAAAAAGAGGACTGGACCGCATCGGATCTGGGTTGATAAAAAGGGACAGGTATTCACACCTCGACAGCGTGGGCATGGGACTTATTAAGAAGGGTCTAGATGAGATTGGGGCGGGTCTGGTAAAGAGAGGCTTTGACACGGTAGGAATGGGGTTGATCAAACGTGGGCTTGACAGAATAGGATCGGGACTGGTCAAGAAAGGTCTGGATGACATCGGCTCCGGGCTTATCAAGAAGGGATTAGACGATGTCGGGTCGGGACTTATCAAAAAGGGCTTGGATGACGTAGGATCCGGGCTTATCAAGAAGGGTTTAGATGACGTCGGCTCAGGGCTTATCAAAAAGGGCTTAGATGATATCGGCTCCGGTCTTATCAAAAAGGGACTTGATGACGTAGGATCCGGGCTTATCAAAAAGGGCTTGGATGACGTCGGTTCCGGGCTTATAAAAAAGGGCCTAGATGACGTAGGATCTGGGCTTATCAAAAAGGGCTTGGATGACGTAGGATCCGGGCTTATCAAAAAGGGCTTGGATGATGTCGGTTCCGGGCTTATCAAAAAGGGCCTAGATGACGTAGGATCTGGGCTTATCAAAAAGGGCTTGGATGACGTAGGATCCGGGCTTATCAAAAAGGGCTTGGATGACGTCGGTTCAGGGCTTATAAAAAAGGGGCTAGATGACGTAGGATCTGGGCTTATCAAAAAGGGCTTGGATGACGTAGGATCCGGGCTTATCAAAAAGGGCTTGGATGACGTCGGTTCAGGGCTCATTAAAAAGGGGCTAGATGACATTGGGTCTGGTTTGATCAAGAAAGGTTTAGATAACGTAGGGTCCGGGCTGATCAAGAGGGGTTTGGATGACGTGGGATCTGGATTGATAAAGAAGGGGCTTGACGACGTGGGCTCTGGTTTAATAAAGAAAGACGACGACTTCATGAACGAGGAAAAATACAAGCGTACTCTGGACTACGTTGGCATGGGACTGATTAAACGGGACAACGAAGTGGTCGATACAAACGAATCTGACTGAAAAGACTTTTTAGATGAACTAAGACAGACACGCACGCGCGCGCGCGCGCGCACACACACACACACACACACACACACACACACACACACACACACACACACACACACACACACACACACACACACACACACACACACACACGGCACAGAGTCAGCAATTCTTCAAGCTTCCATTATCTATTGCAAGAGTTGTTAATAATAATCGCTCGAGCGTTTGTGCAATACACTGTAATTGTGTTACAAACTGTAAAGTTTTATGAGAGGAGTTGTGCAGTTTCCGACAGACCTGAGCAGGTCAAGTAATAAATGAAACTTTGCTTCCACTGTAGGCTTAACCCGGGCAGTGCCAGCTGACTCAGACTGTGTTTCTGCAATCTTCGTTCGTTCTACACCAAAAACACCCGGCTATCCCAGGAACATAAATTCGAAGTAGTGTCAGCAAGAGGTATAGATCCTCATGAACCCCCGCGACTGCGGGGGCTCATGAGGATCTATACCTCTTGCAGCTTTGTGGCGTTCAAAACGATTTTCGGCATTGAACATCTTACAGAATGAATTGTTTGCCTTTTCCTGACACCACGCAAGGTGTTTTGCGCATGGCCATGAATACGAACATTTTGAAAAGTCTGACATTTTTAAATTGCACAATATGAACACTAAGAGAGTGGAGAATGCATTGGTTGTACATAGCTACAAGAAAATGAATCTAGTTTTCGCTTACAGAAAATATTTGGGAAATTATTCTACTTTCAGATTCATAAGAGAGTGATACAGCACCCTCTATGTGGCGTTAACATGTGCATTTATGTCATTTGTTTGAACTTTGGATTTTTCTTCGTTGGAAAACTGACAAATAGTTGCCATTTTATTTGTGTTTTAGTCTGCAATTTGCAAATGTATTTATTGTTTTAAGTCACGCTTTAACTCACGAAGTTTTGTTTTGTTTTTGTTTGGCATTCGACACTGTTTTATATTTTCCACATACTCACATGTACATTTCTAAAGTGTGATTACCAACCAAGTTGAGTCGCCTGTTTAACAGTTTATAACACTTCTTTGTTTGAGCGGTGCAAAAATTATCGAAGAAAACTATTAAAGTAGAGAAGCAACTTTTGAAATGATTTTCAATCTGACACAGTGTGGCACGCACTGAGTACAAGGGGAGATTCGGTACCCAAAGTTGCTGTAATGGGACTAAACACAATTGTTCAGCAGATTTATGAATGGAGTTCTCGCTATTTGTTTGTTCTTGTTGTGAGCTTTGTTTTATCGATTGATTGCTTTTAACCTTTTTGGCTGCCGGTAGCAGGAATCATCACGACAAAAAGCGCCTACCGACAGCCAAAGGACTAAACATTATCTCTTTCATGCACGACGTTGACCCAGTTAATGAGTGTGTGCCGGTTTGTGATTGTGAATCTTACGGCCTAGAGACGTATGGTCTAAAATCAGAGACCAACAAGGAAATCATCTGTTTAACTGTTTATCACTGCGACTTATCGTGTAGATACCCCCAGTATATATCTGTGTTTGACAAGACTGAGCACATTTCTTATTTTCTAAGACTAGAAAGGTAACATTTACAAAACAGTACACCCACTGGCTCTACGGCTGTGAGACTTGGACACTGCTTGGCCTCAGAAAAGAAAATCCAGGCCTTTGAGAACAAGTGCCTGAGGAAGTTGCTCCGCATCTCGTACCGCGAGCACAAAACCAACGAATATGTACGGAGCATCGTCACCTCCCTGGTGGGCCCACATGAACCTCTTCTGGCAACCGTGAAACGGCGCAAGCTTGCTTGGTTTGGCCACGTGACCCGACACAACACCTTGTCCAAGACTATCCTCCAAGGCACTCTCGAAGGAAGTCGTCGGCGAGGTCGTCAGAGAAAGAGTTGGGTCGCAAACATAAAAGAATGGACCGAACTCGAGATGCCAGACTTGCTTGCCACCGCCCAAAATAGAACTCAGTGGAGAGCACTGTCTGTTGCTGCTGCCTTTCAGTCCCCCCAACGCCCAGTTCGGGCAAGGGACTGATGATGATGATGATGATGACACCCACTGGCAATCTTACAAGCCCTAACCCCTCTACCCACCCTTTCCTCCCCTTTGAGGTACAGCAGAACCTGTTTTGAGCGATCACGAAGACCACCTGTCATTCAGGTGACTAGATGCGTGACAGTCCAACAACCCAAAAATCAAGCAAAGGAGGATTGTGGGGGGGGGGGGGGAGGGGAGGGGTGGGGGGAGGGGGGAAGGGGGGAGGGGGTCCAACCTCGTAAAAATCAAAAGCTGTTGTTTTTTAACTCCATAAATATTATTTTTTCTACCAAAAAATAAATAAATACAAAAATAAAAAAAAATAAAATTTTTATGATTTTTTTTCTCTCCCCAAAACAAATTTTCTCAAAAAATATTGGAATGGGGAGAAGGGTCTCCCTCTACTTTTTATTGGGGGCCCAGGACCCCCCCACCCCATCCCACCCCTGATCCCCCGCCCGCCCCCTTTCCACTCCCCTACGCCCCTCCCACGCCCACCCCGTTTCCTTCATACCCCATTCAGCCCTGACGCACTACAGCAGGAGATGGGTCGACTATGATAATTCAAGGTAGTGAGAGATCTGGCACTACCCTTGAATTATCATGGTCGATCCAACTCCTGCAAATGGTGCATAGTCATTAGATGACGCCTCCAAAATTTGGGAAATGCGGCCGTCGGGCTGAATGAGTTAAACCCCTAGGTCTTATAAGGTCCTTTTGTTCTTGCAAAAATGAAGTTGCTCAAAACAGGTCCTGCCCAGATGGTTAGGCACAGATTCCAACTTTATCATACTGACACCTATGGTCGAAACCCTTACATACTGAACCCTATGGTCGAAATCCCTAATACTGACCCCTATGGTCGAAACCCCTACATACTGACCTCTATGGTCGAAACCCTTACATACTGACGACCCCTATGGTCGAAACCCTACACACTGACCCTTATGGTCGAAACCCCTACATACTGACCCCTATGGTCGAAATCCCTGCATACTAACCCCTATGGTCAAATCCCTACATTTTGGAGTCGTGCTCTAAAGACTGCATTGCAGAGCAACAGACGGACTGACCATGCTAGTTGATGAGTGGTGCCATTACAGCTTAGCACCTTTCGAGTTTAACCCCTTTACTGCCGAGAAAAAGTGAACGCGATCTCACTGCAAGAAGCATAGATCCTCATGAGCCCCGCGACTGCGGGGGGTCATGAGGATATATACCTTTTGCTAAGACCACTTTGTATCTATGTTCTCTCCTCAGTTGTGGCTTTGGGTCGTTCAGTCAACACAAAATTTCGGAAACATACGTTCGTTAGCAGGGAAGGGGTTATAAGCGCCAGTGAATGCTGCCTAACTTGTTGTCCTTTGCTTGTTTTGTAACTCAAAACGACCCCACCAGGTCATAAATGGAAAGATGACCTAATTTTTTTTTTTTTTTTTATTTTTTTTTTAAAAAAAAACTGTCTTATTTTGTGTTTGACGCGGTGTCTCGCTATAATTTTGTTTCCTTCTTGTTCTAAGGTGACAATTGACTCAACAACCGGTGCTGACTTTTTGTTGTTATACAAAACTGACCGTATGTATTGATTTTGTTCATTTTGCCTTGGTTCATAATAGTTCTGTTCGTGATAACCGAAGATATAGCTGCAGACAGGCCAAACTGTGATAAATGTAAACTTGGCACTAACATGTACAGTGCTGTTCTAGAAAAGGTCAGAGTACTACCGCATTTTAAAGATGTCACGCGCATGAGAAGTATTCGTGACTGTAAAATTTAAAAAGTCGATTCGTAGTTGAAGCTATCGTTAACTCATTCGAGACATGCCACATACAGACACGCGGCTAAAAGCCGCGTATCCGTATGCGGCACGTCTCATGGGTTAATTCATATTTCATTTGATCGGTCTTACTGTGCTAAGTCACAGTTTATTTTATGATTTGTTTCAGACTGACTGAAATTTTAACCCGTTCACTGTCGAGAAAAAGTGAACACCGCCCAACTGCAATAGGCATCGATCCTCATGAGCCCTCGCAGTTGCTGAAACCACTTTGTATCCATGTTCTTTTGACGAATGAGAATCCGTCTTTGCTGTTGAATTAAATTAATGTAGCACAACAGCTGCTTTAATTTTAAACCCTGCACTGTCAGAGGAGATCAACGTTGTCTTTTCAAGCAGCATGGCTGAAAGCACAATAACCTTTCGGTGTTAAGAAACGCGGCAAGAGGTATCTTCATGAGTGAGGCCCCATGTCATTGCGGGGACTCATGAGGAGCTATGTCTCTTGCTGTTGTGTGACGTTTGTTGCGTCTCGGCATTAAAGGGGTTAAAAATCAAGTGTTTTCTCTTTTATTACCAGTAAATATTTCTAGTTTCCGTTGAAATACGACCTCCCTCCCTTTTCTCAGTAGTCGATCCGGCGGCATATGGGGGCCACATTAGTGAACACAAAGGCCTCCCCCGCCCCTCCCCACCCCCTTCCCCACCCCCTCGCCCCGCCAACAAAACACCCCTCCCTCCTTCGCCCTGTCCTTTTCGATATTACAACACTAACGCCTTTCTTCCTATTTTCTTACATTTTCTTTCTTTTGCGACTGCAGTAATACTGACAGGAGTACACACACTGAGGCTAGTCGGAAACAGTCCAAGGGAAGCAAACGCAGGCTATTTCGGATTGGAGTTTTCTCCCTTGGTCTGTTGCGGTATCACCTCAAAAAAAACTCACATTCCGTCATTAGCAATAGTCTGCAATCACATGCGTGCTTAATCACGTAAATCGGCAAAGAAAGCTGTCAGCTTCTTTATATCTTAACCCCCTTGTGTATGTCGCCGCCTGTAGTGTAAGGGGGTTTCAATGCGACCACTGAGGCAGTCGATTGTTAAAAAAAAAACTGCCACTGAACTCCGGCAGTAAAGCAAAACTTCACTGGTGCCAACTGATGCCTCTCTATGCCGCTGGCGACCAAACTCTGCGTCACATGCTATCATTATATACAAGAAAAGCATGCACGCCCTATCAATCAACAAACTGGCCCTCTTTGAGGGCTGACACTTGCACGTAATGTTTCCTTAGTCCTAAAAGGGTCAAAAGCAAATCTGTAGCCATGGCATGCATTTCTTTCAGCTGAGCAAAGAAACTCATAGTAAACTAATTGTTGAAATGATACTTCGTATTGGGGTGGATGGAACACATATGTAAATCAAGATATTAAATTTCAAAACTGGTTTAAAATGTTCCGGCAACAAGGAACTGACGCTAAGTAGCACATCTAAACTCTAGTTTGGTAAATTATACTGCCCGTCGGCTGAAATCACTTGATTTCAGCCGACGGGCAGTATAATTGACCAAACTTGAGGAACTGGAATAGCTTGTGGAGGTTTATAAAATTGGTATGAATTTTTTGTCCTGTTCTTAAGGCAATACGTTAGCACATTTGTGATTTTCCTCTTGGGCTGAAAGCACTGAATGATAAACTTCTACCGGTATTGTTATCAATAAAGATGCACGCATGTTGATATTGACTTTGATCATTTATCACTGTTTGTGTGTGTGTGTGTGTGTGTGTGTGTGTGTGTGTGTGTGTGTGTGTGTGTGTGTGTGTGTGTGTGTGTATGTGTGCGTGCGTGCGTGTATGTGTGTGTGCGTGTGTTAGAGGCGGGGAAGGCAAACAATCCCCTGAATGAGTTTTCCTCATGTTGTTTATATTAGCAGTTACTTTGTTTTAGTAACTAACTACAACTTCTTTAGCGTCTAGTTTCACTTACTTGTAGGTTTAGTACAGACGTCATTGTAACTGATGTATCCACTGATCTAGGTCAGTGTCTACTCCATTAGGTCAGTCTGCAGGCGATCCAACTGGTCCGTTCGTTGAACACACAAAACCTGATATCGAGCTTGTCCAGATTGAACACGTCTGATCCACTTTTCAACACAAAACCACAGGCAGCAGACGACAACCTCATTTTCACTGTATGAACAATAGTCGTCAGTCACGTCAGTTTTGGTTTGGCCTTGACAACAATCGGTTCTTCTTCTTCCTCGATCGCTTCCGCCTCTAGACATCCACGCCTGTGACCCTCGTGAATGCTTATGTCCTCTTCCGCAATGTCGCCGTAGAGTTTCTGCCGCAAGGGTGTCTCGTCCGGTCATACGGTACATCTCAGAACATCCTGAAGTGGGCAGCAGTCATTGGGGCAGTGTCACAGGGGCACATCTCCGTCTGACCAATTTTCATCTTGTTGTACGGTTGTGACACAAAAATCGTTTTATACAATAGAAATAAGGCAGTCGTAACCCAGTATGCAAAACACATTCGGGCCGACATCGGCCTCAGTCGGCCAGCGCGGCACAGTCGTGCGCAGGCCCAATGCGGCCGATGTCCGCCCGAGAACCTTTGCTCACTGGGATTTGGCCGCATGTGCACACACACACGTGTACTGACATGGCACTGTTCGTTTGTAGTGTGACTTTCCAGTTCATTCACTGACATGATGTCTCCAAATCTACGTTATCCAATTTGCAAACGTGTGTGGAAGTATCTAGCTATCGCAGTTGCCGAAACAACGACGAAATGAGTCCAAATAGTATAGCAGCTTACGCAATTTCTGCAGAGATAAGTAGCAAAAGAGTAACAATGGCCGTTTGCAGGTACGACTGAAACGAAAGTACTAATGCCATATGGCAATAATATTTGTCCTTAGGATGGAGACATTTTTGTAGAAGTGTTTTTCGAAAGCTATTTTTCGATGTGAGGCAACCAGTTCTCGTACGTGACACGGCCCGGATAAGGTGCAAGACATTTTTTGTGCATAACATTGAAAATTTCAAGCATATAAGTTACAAGTTTATTCCAGTGAGTACATTAAAATCATGAGCAAGTAAACATGCATACATATTTACGATAAAATAATTTTAAAAGTAATATTTTTAATGCAGTAGGGCGGTCAGCGAGATGCCTTCGAAAGAAGTCAGTCAGACGCGCACGGTTGATGCAGCTTTACTTTGCTCCTGAAGTGAAATAGAGATTATTTTGGATTCATTTTGAACTTTGAAGTACATCTTATCAACGTCAAATACGTTATTTTTCCTGGTCTTGAAAACAGCCTTTCCCATAGAACTCGGTCTTTTGTGGGAGGAAAGCATACCGAAAGTAAACTCCCTTCGTGCATGTTGTGCATTGTGTCTGCCGACCATCTTCAACATTCTGAAGACTTTTTTTTTTTACGGATACAACATGAATGTTGTTCGTCTGTTTTCCAGCCTAACAGCTCTAAGTGCGGGTCTGCTCTTTTTTGTTTCTTTTTTTTACTATTATTAGTGGAGATGGGATTTTTAACTGGTCAAGCACACTCCCGCCTTATCCTACTGGTCTTAATCACAAGCCAGGCAATGTGAAATCCATCTCCGAACCGTTTCCATCTAAATCACGATGAAGTTCAGTTAAACACCTAAATCATTATAAAAATGTTAGTTTTTGCAACCCATTCAACCAATCCGCACTCAAGTACTCACAAGAACTCTTATGATCAAGCTTTATCGGGAATGCATGAGACACAATACAGATAGTAGCCCTCTCCATTATATTACATGTTTTATTTATTATTGATTCATTTATGTATTCACTTACATATTTATTTATTATTTACCCTTTTAATTATGGTTTGAAGGAATTCCTTGATGCATATGATCACTAGTGGTATGGTAGTGGCCACCAAGGAGAGGAAATTTGTTTTCAATATGCATACATCTGTGCATGTTCATAATCTATCCTTTACTTAGCATGATGCATATTCATAGGTCCCAGGTATCTCCGACTTATTTTATTTATTAATTTATTATTTCTTTTTTTATTTGTTTGTTTGTGATGTATGCTTGCACATACTATATGGTAATATATGATGAGAACATACATGTACACATATATTGTAATAGGTGCATACCACCCGCTCCCCACCCCACATACAAAACCACAGAGCACCCATTAAAAGACATGCACGTCTGTGCATGTTCATAATATATCTTTTACTTGCTATGTCCTAGTTATTTAAATTATTATTTATTTGTTTGTAAAGTAGGTTTTGTGCATATGCTGATATTCTCATACACATACATGGTAATACTGCCCACTCCCAACCGCACTCCACAACCACAGAACACCCACCAAAAGACACGTACATCTGTGCACGTTCATAATCTATCCTTTACTTAGCATTCATATGTCCCAGGTATTTTGACTTACTTTATCTTATTTATTTAACCGCCAAGAGATGGCATTAGTCGCCTGCTCGGCATTAAACCCAAATAACTAATTATTTAAATTATTTATTTATTTACTTTTGTTTGTTTGTAATGCAGGTTTTGTACATACACATCAGCATACAAGAAGAAAATGTACACATATATAGATGGTAATAGGTGCCATACCGCCTGCTCCCCTACCTAAATACGCACATAAAACAGCAGAACACCTACCAAGGGACATGCACATCTGTGTATGTTCATAATTTTATATCTAACCTTTACCTATCATGCATATGTCCCAGGTACCTTAGACTTACTTTATCTTATTTATTTAAATCATTTATTTATTTCTTTTGTTTGTTTGTAATGTAGGTTTTGTACATACACATCAGCATACAGCATAGGAACATACACCATGGTGCCCCTGTGCAAATGGCCACCAGTACATTCTGCCAGATCTGTCACACCCAGCCAATCATCTCTTCAAGCTTCTGCCCTCTGGCCGGTGGTTCCGTGCTTTTAAAGCCAGAACCTCTGGATTCATATGCAGTTTCTTTCCAGAAGCTGTCCTCAGTACATCACCATCCATGGAACAACGTGATTCCATTTGTGACATATGACTGATTTGTGTTTAATATTGTGTTTATCTATCTTTCAGTGCTGTATACAAGAAGATCGCCAACTGAGTGTATGACATGATGAATGCCCCACAAGTGAGGATGTATTTTACTGTCGCCATGCCACACAAAAATCCTTGTAACGTTTTACTTGGTGAATAAATATCTTATACACGTACATGGTAATACTAATAGGTGCCATACCGCTCGCTCCCAACCCCACTCCAGTTACACACACAAAACTGCAGAACCCCACATCCACCAAAAGAATGTACATCTGTGCATGTTCATAATCTATACTTTACTTGCATTCATGTATCCCAGGTATCTTTGACTTACTTTATCTTATTTATTTAACTGCCGTGAGATGGCCGTAGTCGCATGCGCGGCGTTAAACCCAAATAACTATTTATTTAAATTATTAATTTATGTTTCTTTGCCGTAATGTAGGTTTTGTACATACACATACACAGTAATAGGTGCCATTCCACCCCTCTTTCAAGTTGACCCCACCCCACATACATACACAAAACCCCAGAACACCCACAAAAGACATGCACAATTGTATACTGATGGGCATTAGTGGACTGTAAAACCTATATATAGAGACTTGAGATTAAGAAAGTGGCTTGTATTATAGCTGCCCACCTAAAAATCTCATGTATACAGTTAATCACACTGCACATGCAGCCATCAGTTCTGTGAAAAGTACTGTTGGCCTCATGCACAGGGGCACCAAAACTTAGAGATAAGGCCACACCTGATAACAATAACAGAACTAATATGCATACACTAGTTCTGTAAACAGCACCTTTGTAAAAAGTACCAGTGGCCAAATGCACACATACATCATGGGTGATGCCACCACTGATCACTTCAAACAATAGTCTGCCCAGTTCACATTGATAAGTAATACCGTGAACTAGCCTGCACATGCAACCATCAGTTCTGTAATTTTACTGGTGGCCACATGCACAGGGGCACCAAACTTAAAGGTGAGGCAAAAACTGCCACCTCAAACAAAAAGCTACCTACACACACATATCAATGATACAGTCAACCTCCATGTGCGTTAGGCGGGACAGGCTTAAAGTATGGGGATGTAAATCTTACAGCGAAATGTCAAAACCAGTAAGAAGATAATGTAACGGCAGCAAGTACATGTATTTTGTAAACCACTCAAATAAAACATGAGAACTCATCGAGCCCAATGGTGTTATGAGTGGGTGATGGCAACACTGAAAGAAATAGTACGTGTACATTATAAAGTATGTGCCTCCTCCACCACCCCCCCCCCCCCCCCGCCCCACCCCTTAACTAGCTGTTCATCATAAAACATATATCTCATTCATTTGATCACTTGACTGACTAATTTATTAAATCATCTCTGTGTCACCTTTCTCCGTTTTCTTTCTCGTTTTAATCCTAATAATATATATGTCAGTACTAATGTCAGCTGGTAAGAATCCTTGCAGCGAACTGCAAATGTCTATATGCAGACAAACTGCAAATTACACAGCAGCAAAATAAGTTCCTCTTTTGTGCTGTGTATAGGCTACTGCTAGCAAGATAGGGTTTAATTTTAAACAAAGCATTGCATGAACTTCCAAGCGTGTTCACATTGTGCTGTGTATTTGTTCAGTGTGAAGTGTACTGTACGATCACTGAGACTGCATAATTAATTGGGGGCTAATTGGCACTTGCAGTGATCGCACATCACAACATAGCTTGCCAGTGCAACTTATTAAAATAAATGTTACTGCAATAAATAATTAATCAAGTTCCGAAACTTTGCTCAGCCATGACAGTTGAAACCAAGTGGTGTGGCACTCTTTCTCTTTTACAGCATGCAGCATGTTGCACTTCGGACATAGGTTTTGAATATAGCGTTTGTGTTGCGGGTTGCGTTTTGTTTTGGTGCTGTGGTGTCGAAATGAAACGGGCAAAGCGATGGTAAAGTAAATGGAAATAAACGTGACAAACCTTTATCAAGACGTAAAAATGCACACAGCAACTTTACACGTTTGCGGCTTGGGGAAACAAACAAGCTTATGTAGAACAAATCAAAACGAACTCGTCGGCACACCGAAATTAACGTCAACGAATCCGCGTGTATGTAGTATCATGTTTTGATCACGTGATTTGGGATACCTTATTGTGAGTAACGATATTTGAGTTCAAGGCAAGCTTTTTCGTAATTATTTCTTCTCTTAATATATCTAAGTGTGAAAATGTTAAAAAATAAATGAAATCCTTTTAAGTGACATATAGTGCGTACTACCACTGAATATAGGAACAATGAGACCCGTGTAAACTGCTTATCCCCTGTGAACATGGCTGCGACAGTCCTGGTTTCGTCTGCAGCCGTACTGGAAATAAACACAGAAAAATGTCTCCGTCCTTCGGCGGTTTAAAACGAGTGCTCACTGCTTTTATTCATACTAGACTTCATTTTGCTATACTCAAACGTTTGTTACTCTCTAGAAAATCGCTGATCGTCTATGAAGGGCAGCTGCTAGACAATAAGCAAGGATTTCATCTTGAAGACTGAAAGCATTCCTAACGGCTTCGGCATTAGGCCTGGACTATGGACAAACAGGAACCTGGTTACATGTTGCGCTCAGTTATTGTCTTGTCAGCAAATCAAGCTCGTTATAAATATTAGTAGGTATTCCGCCGGTTTTAGTGCTATAGCATTTCTAGGTTGTACCCATATGCTTTTTGTCTTTAAAAGTTTTAATATCAATGTTGTTTAAAATGTTACCATATCCACGTTTTCCAAAAGTACAGTGTTTGACGCATAATCAGTGTGGCCGTGCAGCATGGCTAAACGATACTCATCCATAGGCAAACAACAGTAAGTCCATTTTTGCGAAAAGCGAGATTTTCGTTGTATTGTTATGAAAATCTCGCTCTTCACAAAAATGGACTTGCTGGCTTTTACCTTGACATTGCAGAGTGTTCTAGTCAGATTCTTTCTGGCCACGGGAGGCCGTTCGTGCAGTGATGCTTAGCAATTGTCTTGTGTGCTTCCCAGTAAGCAAGCGTCTTCGGGCCGACATCGGCTGTGCGCGGGCCCACTATGGCCGACATCGGCTGTGCGCAGGCCCACTATGGCCGACATCGGCTGTGCGCAGGCCCACTATGGCCGACATCGGCTGTGCGCAGGCTATGGCCGACATCGGCTGTGCGCAGGCTATGGCCGACATCGGCTGTGCGCGGGCCCACTATGGCTGACATCGGCTGTGCGCGGGCCCACTATGGCTGACATCGGCTGTGCGCGGGCCCACTATGGCCGACATCGGCTGTGCGCGGGCCCAATATGGCCGACATCGGCTGTGCGCGGGCCCACTATGGCTGACATCGGCTGTGCGCGGGCCCACTATGGCCGACATCGGCTGTGCGCGGGCCCACTATGGCCGACATCGGCTGTGCGCGGGCCCACTATGGCCGACATCGGCTGTGCGCGGGCCCACTATGGCCGACATCGGCTGTGCGCGGGCCCACTATGGCCGACATCGGCCCAGAGACGCTTGCTTACTGGGTTCGTTTAGTTTTTATCACCTTTTTTTTTTCTTGTCCTTGTGTGGTCTTATTTTGTTGCTGCTGTTGTTCACCTCTTTCACCCAATTGTGCACGTTGTTTTTTTTTTTTTGTTGTTGTTGTTGTCTGTTCCAGAGGGCATGCTGTCTTTATCTTGGTTGTTATTGCCCTTTTCGCGCCATGACATATGAGTACCTCGTCACGTCAGTCTAGTCTGCTTGAGTATCAGTTTGTCGCCCCTGAGACGCCCATCCCAATGCGCAAAAGGTCATCGGGCCGATAGTGTCGGTCGCCGTTGGCCCGCACATGCGCGGGCCAACGGCGACCGACGTCGGCCCGATGGCCTTTTGCGTATTGCCGGGGATTGTAGCTCCAGTCACCATGCCAAGTTACTCCGCAAATCTCAGCTGGCGAGACCCTTTGAGACATACTACAGCTTTGGGATGATCGTCGAGTAATCGATCACCGCCGTAACTGTTCAAAGATACACTTCTGTAACAGATGGTTACGAAACGCTACACACAGGTCTAGTTATGGTTTATTTAGACACAGGACAATCCAGTTCAGCACACATCGTTTTGATCTCAAATAATTTGACAATGACTCTACTCCGTTCTATAAATACAACGCTTTCAGTACGAGAAACAGCTAAAAATAGATTGACACGCTAACGGCTGGGCAGAATAAATAAGTGCGATTACGCGTGTGCTTTTGCTGCGTATCCCAACTGCTGTTAATTTAGTCATTAGGTGTGTCGATAAGGCATAACAAACACAAATGGTGCTGAAATGTGTCTACAGATTTACGCGTAAAGGTACTTTAACACAGTTAGTCGTACATGTGCTACCTGCATTAACAGGTGATCAACTCCGCAACGACCTGTGGTTAATCCCATATATGGTTTCCTGGTCAATGGTTCCTTGTCGAACAATCCCATTGCGCAAGCAAGGAAAAGAAAAGAAAAGCGTGCGCGTGTGTGCGTGCGTGCGTGCGCATGTGTGTGACACAAACAAACAAAAATTAAACAAACAAACAAACAAGGCAAAAGACAAAAGTAAACATGGCTTTCTTTACTTGTGAGCACTAGGCTGGCATTTCTCGGCAGGCACATTACACAGCACAACGAATCGAATTAAAATATTCTGTCAGTCGTCTAAAATCTATAGTATATCATTATCTGTGAGGATTTCAGCTTTCAGCTTTCAGCGGCAGATAACGCATACATCATATGATACACTGTAAAACACGGCATAAAACAGCGCCAATATTAACCCCTTCTACTTCCGGCAAAAAAACTAACACTTCCAAACTGCAAGAGGCATAGAACCTCATGAGCCCCCGCACCTGCGGGGGCTCATGAGGTTGTATTCCTCTTGCTGGCTACATTTTGTATCACACAAATTACTTTGACGTCTGGGGTTCCATAACCCTCTTAACCCCATTTCCCAAATTTGGGAGTTGTCACCTGACAATTATGCAGGAGATGGATGGACCGTGATAATTCAAGGGTAGTGCCAGATCAGTAGCTGAGCTGACCCTTCGCACCACGTGAATGTCCTGTGTTTGTCTTCAGAGTGAATGTGTGTGTGTGTGTCACGTGAGCGTGCGTGTTGGGTTCAGTTCGCGGCGCTTTGAGCCGATTCGCAGAATTGGGTAAAGCGCCTATATAATAACCGGTATTATTATTATTATTATTATTATTATTATTATTTTAATCTGACACTACCCTTGAATTATCACGCCCCCACCCGGGTCTGCCCTGGGGGACTTGGGTGGGGTTAGGTACTTTTTAGTTCCCAGGGTCACCCTGGTCAGCCCCACAGGGTGAGTTTTCCTCTCTATTCTGGGGGCATGTGTTTCTGTCTACCCGAGATCCATTCACCTGTATTTGCCTTTTTAAAACTCTCCCTACTGTCTGCACTGCCTGTAGCTCTTGATATTGGATGTGTGTTGCTAAATGGTCTTAGCTTTATTTAGGCCCCATGTTTTAGGTTTATTTAACGTATTTGACCGGCTGGCGACATACATTCAATGTTCTGTTTAGTTGTTTTTTTCACAAGCAGTGCAGGCACGTCCTGAGAAAGCCTTGTTGCTGTCGGGACGTTAAGCAATGTACAATCAATCAATCAATCATTGAATTATCACGGTCCATCCATCTCCTGCGGTAGGGTCTTGGGGCTAAATGGTTTAACGCTGAATTAACAACACAACTTACGACTTTTGGCAGTAAAGTGGTTAATTAACATTTAACGTCACTACAGTGATGCTATTCAGCACACGAACAACAAAATACATGAAAATACAAGTAAAATTGATAAAATTCACGGCAAAGTAAAATGTGATGACAATAATATAAACATAACGTGAAATAAATAAGCCGATTTTATCTTGGAGGATTTGCTATAGACGCCCTCTGTTGAATTACACCAAACTGTGTTGTTGTTGTTGTTGTTGTTGCACTACCCTTAGGCTCTTTTTCGATGACTTGTGACGTTAGACAACACGATCACATTATCTGCAAACAATTACATGTTTGACAAACAAACAATTACATGTTTGACATACAAACAAACACGAAAGTCTTAACTGATTGTGCCCGAGGTACGAAATACCCACATTTTGGGAGTTATCCTCTGAGGACTGCATTACAATTCAGGAGACAGATCGACCATGATAGTTGTAGGGTGGTGGCAGAATAGCTTGGCGCCCATAGGCGCCAAGCTATTCTGCCACCACCCTTCAACTATCATGGTCGAGCCATATCTTGCTGTGGCGTGTCGCGGGCAGAATGAGTTTAATACATAATCATTCGTCGTCCTTTTTGTTACTGTTTTCTGCTGATTTTTTTTTCCCAATAATTTGATTGTGTTTCTGATATTTATTTTGATATTGATATTGATCACCACGAAAATCCCGCGTTATCCAAAGCATTCATGTCACGTTGTGAATGCAGTCGCTGGCACTTTACACAGTACAATCATACACAATGTCAACAGTACCGATGTCGCATGCAAAAAAGGGGGTTCATTTAGCATTCAGGCGCGCTTATGATATAGTCTCGCAAAATGATCAAACAAAAGTGATAATACAACAATCAAACAGTGAAAATACGCAAACTTCCCTAAAAACAAAAGACATCCCATAGGTGTGCCAATACCCTTAAAAAAAAAGAAAGAAGGAAACCCTGATAAATCGATTCTGTGTGTGCAGGTCTGTGATTGTAGACCTTACGGCTTTCAGCCGTAAGGTCTAGAATCACAGATCAGCAGAAATATGCTGGAGACAAAGTCAGTTTCGAATATTAACAGTTTAGCAACGCTGATAAATGATATACAGAAAATTATTGGGTCCAAAAAGGGACGCTAGTGTGTCAAATATTGACAAGGACTTTCTCAAAAGCACACATTCATACAAATTTACATAAAATTTAAGCATACATGTAAAGGTTCGTCAAATATATGCTGGGCATGGATTTGGACTAGAAGGCTCGAAGGTCCAAAACAAAGCCCAGCACACCAATAGTAAACAAACAAGCAAAAACAATAACGTATGTTCACGATGCATGTCATCCACTCTGGTTGTCTCCAGTGTGCAACTCACCACTACCCATTTTGTTCACTTCTCTCTCAGTTACCCGATACACTTCTCTCTGTTACCCTGAAATTCAAACAACAAACAAACAAGACGATCATGTCCATGATTACACAGAATGAATTCGCGACCAATACTGTGGCCATCTCTGAGTGTTTCTATAATATTATGTTTACATTCAGTCGACACACACGCCGTGTCAGCCTGGTCATCACATCGTTGTATCACTCCACCGCGTGTAGTCATGTATTCACACAGCAATCATTAGCAATGGTTACACTATCAACACTTTATACATTCAAGCGATTCCACGTGACCGAATCTCCACAGAACGAGTCGCGGTCTTTAAGTGTGATTGAGTGAACAAATGACAAAAGATACAAGTTCAAAAGAATAAATTCTAATTTGTCTATATTCTCTAAGTCACATTTTCTGTTATCACATGCCTATCGTGTTCAGTAGTGATAGGTTTCGCTTGTAGGGTTACGGCAGGCACGCAGGCTTCTTCATGAGGTTATAAAATAATTTTTTGTCAATAAAACTTTTGTGTGAATAAATATGGCGTATGTTCGCATGCTTCAAATCTCCACTCGCAAACTCTGACGATCCCCCCCCCCCCCCCCTCCCTCCTTCATTACATTCAACCCTTTGGCTGTCGGTATCGCTTTTTGTCGCGATGATTCCTGCAAGAATAACAACATCCTGACATCCTGCAGGAATCATCGCGACAAAACGCGATACCGACAGACAAAGGGTTAAAAAAAAATCAATTTTCTCTTAACCCATATCATACTGGGGCTAAAAGCTTCAAAATTTGTACATTGCCATATGCAAGCTACTTACAGATAAGCGGGATATAGACCAATGGCTTTAGTTCAAGGGTGGTGCCAGAATAGCTAGGCGGGCCTATAGGCGCCAAGCTCTTCTGGCACTACCCTTGAACTATTTTAGTCAAACTTATTTCACACACTGACTGGTGTATTCCGAATGATAAGGGTTAAACCAGAATCAGTCCATGCAAAAATCAAAAGATATGTATGTCGCTCATCCACCCCGATCCATCCACATGAGACATAGATCACCATGGTCCCCTGCAGTCGCAGAAACACATGAGGCTCTATGACTCATACTCCCAAAGCTCGCTTAGCAAAGTCAATAGACTGAAGGACATCATCTGTGCGAGTTCAACCCCCTCACTGCCAGTGTTCGCAGACAGTCTTTCTGAAATCTTTGTTAATTCAATACCAAGGAACAGGGGTACGAAGTGGTTCTAGCAAGAGGCATAGATCCTCATGAGCCCCCGCATCTGCGGGGGCTCATGAGGATCTATGCCTCTTGTAGCTGGATAGTGTTCAGTTTTTCTGGGCAGTGAATGGGATAAGATGAATGAGCGAAGATTGCCATGAAGGCGGCACATCGCACGCGCCGTCTTTGCTTGCTCGCTCCATCAAGAAAATAACCACACAAAGAAAGAAACTTAACGGGCTTCGGAATAAATAACCACGATAAAACAAAGCACCCCCGACGGCCAAAGTCATTAAGTCCATTTTTTTTGTGAAAAGCAAGATTTTCACTGTAGTGTAATACAATGAAAATCCATCTTTTCACAAAAACGGACTTACTGCCTTCGCAGAGCAGAAGGCTGATTTGCTGCTTTGTGATTGTTATTCAGTCCTAGTGTTTATCCTTCCTGGTCGCTTCCTTGCATTCTACACACTGGGCAGTCACCCTTTTGGTGTGGACTTCGGATAACTTGATCACCCATGAGTTGATTTGACTGAATCATTGAACTCTCCTCCCTCTGCCATCCCGTGTTGGACCGCTTTGTGATTTAGGGGAAACCTGTACAGTCAGGGATCAAACGACGGTCACTGAGCAGTGACAGCTCCTGGTAGGCATTGTATAAGTTCTGTTCGGGTTGTCATTCCCACACGAAGTACAGCACCCTTCCTCTGCCGCTTCAGTCTCTGTGTTAATCGCAGTGTAGACAGCACTGCCCGCCAATCTGGAGGCTTTCGCCTGTCTGGAAGTTGCAGAAGACATGCATGACTGTCTTGCAGGTTTGTCCTCTAAGCCGGAACCAGAACCAGATGCCGACCCGAATGCGGAACTCTGCAGCGATGACGTAGATGATGCGCAAAAAGGGAGGCAACTTCCTTCCTGCTCCCACCCTCGTCGAATCCTCTTCAACCTATTGTTGATTGGGGGGAGTGCCAGAATGAACCGCAACAGCAAGGTCAAAGCCGGCGTTAATCCAGACAAGAACGTGATGGATCTGAAAGTAGACACCCAACCCCCTGTTGCCCAGCCAGGAGCGCCCATGGCCACCACGTGGGACACTGCCAGAAACAGCGCCAAGACCCCCAGACGGGACTGCAGCATCTGCCATTCGGCCCAGTTCAGCGACGCGCTGACCGATGGAAGGGAGGCAATCCCAATAAGCGTCAGCAAGAGAAGGGCACCCAGGCCGAGCAGACAGGCCAACTCCCCTTTCCACACCATCCACGCTGGCTGTAGTGGTATTACAACCTGAAAACATATTGATAGATTGACAGAATGATAGACTGATTAATTAATAAATTAATTCATTATTCATTATTAACCTATTTAACCCCAACACCTTAAAGCAGGAGACTGATTGGCCATGGTAATTCAAGGGTAGTGCCATACTAGCTTGGCACCTTCCCAAGCTAATCTGGCACTACCCTTGAATTATCATGGTCACTCCACCTCCTGCAACTGGTACACAGTCGTTCAGTAACACTTCCAACTTTTGGGAAATGCACCCGTGGGGCTAAAAGGATTAATGTAGCATAAGTACGAGGCATGCAGCGTTCAACAGCGGCAATTTCTGCTTGAGATTAATACGGCCTAGAGCATACATATACAGCATTCAGACGGACTATTTCTTGCTTGGTCAGCTGTTACATTGATTATCCAATGCGCAATAGGCCATCGGGCCGACGTCGGCCCGATGGCCTTTGCGTACTGGGTTAGTGACAAAAGATAGACACTACAATCTCCGCAAGATTTTTCTTTCTATATCGATCATTTTCCCCTTTAACAACACAACGCGAATTAATTACATCGATTTTGCTGGAGAGCTCACCAATCTACGCAAAGCTGCAGGTGTCCGATCTACTGCGTACTGTAATAGTAAGCCAACCAAATAACGTTACGCTTGAATGCACTGCAAGCTGGTGGCACGGCTAACGAGGAAAGCAGGCACACACACACACACACACACACACACACACACACACACACACACACACACACACACACACACACACACACACAGAGAGAGAGAGAGAGAGAGAGAGAGAGAGAGAGAGAGAGAGAGAGAGAGAGAGAGAGAGAGACAATGACAATGACAATGACAATGATCCTTTATTTGACAACGGTAAAAGTTTTGGTAGTAACAACCATTTTTCGAACTTGCCGTTGCTAATCTACTGATTACAGAGTTACTATCGTACTAATTGTTTTCTACTACTAAGAAGGAAAAAAAAAAATGACATGACACAGCACAAGCCAAGAATTTAAAAAAAAAAAAAAAAAAATTAAAAAAGTAAAAATAATGTTGGGGGGAAGTGACATAGGAATTACCAACTTTACTGGTCGGGCATAATGACATGTTGTGAGGTTTAATTAAAATAATATAATATCATGGTCATGATAATTAAAATAATATAATAGAGAGAGAGAGAGAGATGGTTGGTTGTACATTGCTTAACATCCCGACAACAACAAGACTTTCTCAGGACGTGCCTGCACTGCTTGTGGAAAAAAAAAACACCAGAATATTGAATGTATATCACCAGCCGGTCTAATAATTATGCTAAATAAACCTAAGACCATTTAGCAACACACATCCAACATCAAGAGCTACAGGCAGCGCAGACAGTAGGGCGAGTTTAAAAAAAGAAAATACATGTGAATGGACCAAGGGTAGACAAAAACGCATGCCCCAGAATAGAGAGGTAAACCCACCTTGTGGCGCTCACCAGGGTGACCCTGGGAACTAAAAAGTAGTTAACCCCACCCAAGTCCCCCAAGGCAGACCCGGGTGGGGGGAGAGAGAGAGAGAGAGAGAGAGAGAGAGAGAGAGAGAGAGAGAGAGAGAGAGAGAGAGAGAGAGAGAGAGAGAGAGAGAGAGAGAGAGAGATTTTCTAAAAAGTCCGACTAAAGGCCCACTACCGCGGCAACTGCTTAAAGATACATTTCTGCAACATATGGTCACACACAGGTCTAGTTATGGTTCATTTAGACACATGAAAATTCAGTTCAGCACACGTCGACTTTACATCAAGTAACCTGACAAAGACTCCGCTTTGTTACTACACTATGCAGCAGCTAGAAATGGCCTGGATTGACACACTAACCGCTGTGCAGAATAAACAAGTGTGATTACGCATGTGTTTTGCTAGTGTCCAAACTACTAGAAGTTCATTAGGTGTGTGGACAAGGAATAGCAAACACAAATGGTGCTAAAATGTGTCATACGTTTTACGCTTAACTCATTCGAGACGTGCCGCTTGCGGATACGCGGCTTATGCCGCGTATCCGTAGGCTGCACGTCTCGAATGAGTTAATGCTACGTTAAGAACACTTGTTTCATACCTCCTGACCGCACCAACTACATGAAACATCTGGCCCCCTGCCATTGTCAGTCTCATAAGACCGACGAAACCTAAATCAAACTGCCTCGTGCCAGGAAGATGAACGGATTCTGGGACTCCATGGACGAGAAATAAAGATCTGTACCGTTTGCCCCTGAAACTGCGGGGGTTCACGAGGATCTATGTCTCTAACTCTTGCATTTGGATCGTCTTCAGTTTTCTTCGGCTGCGAAAAGACTAAAATTTATCCTGAAAGACAAGTTTCATAGTACGCTTCCAGACACTCACCCCGCCTGTGGTGTTTTCCGGGATGAAGACAGCCGGCGTCTGGAACCAGGAGCTGTAGTACGTGGGGCTAAGCATCATGCACGACGCCATCGCGTGTACGACCACTAAGGTAAATGCGATCAATCCCAGCTGCCTCCGCGACACCAGCCACGCGTTCAGCCAGCGGGGGAACCTCCGATACTTGGTGCCCCGATACAGCTGAACGACGCCGGCCACGCTGCCCGGCAGGTAGGTGAGAGCGAGGATAGTGATGGCAGTCATGCACAACGGCTTGTTGAACACCTTCAGGAACACCTGTGGGACGTCGTTGATATATATAAACAAAATCCCCCAAAAGAAATAAACAAGCTTAGAAAGGACAATCGCAACACAATTTATGTTGAATAAAGTGTGCTAAAATTATCCTAAGCATGTTTCTCTTTCGTTGGGATTTTCTTTGTAATTTACAGGCTTGGGTTTTTGTTCTGGAGTTTGTCAATTATTATAGATTGGGGGAGGGGGTGGGGTGGGGTGGGGGTATTGTCATGCACGGGGCTTTTTAGAACTTCATTAAGACAAGCAAGAGGGTAAATGGTATCAGTTTAGAGTAAAGTGGAATACTTGTAACAAAACCACATCATTGCCAGTTTGACGCAGATAGTGTTTCTGAAGTCTGTTTTTATTCCACACCAAAGAGACCCAGCCATCCCAGGAACATCGATACAAAGTGGTATCAGCGAGAGGCATAGATCCTCATGAGCCCCTGCAACTGTGGGGGCTCATGAGGATGTATGTCTCTTGCAGCGGAGTTGGGTTTCAGTTGAAGTAGACGACTTTAGATCACTTTAGATCTCTTTAGATCACTTTAGATCACTTTAGATCACTTTCACAGTGAGTGTGTAACACATTCTACCCGAGGACCGAAATCCACCAAATTTTGAAGTTGCCCTCTGCATTACAATTCTAGCGACAGATTGAGCATGATAGTTAAGAGTGGTGCCAGACTGAATAGCTTGGCGCCTATGGGCGCAAAGCTATTCTGGAACCACCCTTGAACTATCATGCTCGATCCATGTCTTGCTGTGGTGTGTCGGGGCTGAATGAGTTAAGCACTCAATGTGAAAATTATCTGAAGTCGTCCAAGCGCAGCTGTCTAATTACCTGGTCCCAGCGGTAAGCCGTTTTCTCAATGAAGTAAATGTACACGCAGTAGAGTGCCCACAGGTTGAACACACCAAACGTGAAGAAGAGCGGAACCTTCCAGCCGGGAAACACCCTCAGCACGAACGCTTCCATGCTTCGCGCGCTCCTCAGAGCTCCCATGTCACACGGCGCGAAGCCTAGGTCACGTGCGAGGTCGAGCACGCGCTCACGCGCAGACTGATCGTCCGAGGCGACGAAGACGCGATTGCCAGCGACTGTAGTCTGGTCCTCCATCGCGTACGCGGAGACAGAGTTGAAAGCTTTCACAACGATAGCGTTCGGGAGGATAGTCTGAAGGAATTCTGCGTTGGAGGTCGCACTGTACCTGTTGGTCCGGTTCGAAACGTCCACCACAATCTTCTCCTTGAATAAGTCCGCCCTTGACTCTAACGTCACTTTAAAGTTCTCCATGTGTATAGCCACGACGATGACGTCACAACGCGTGACGCAATCGTTCAATGACGTCAATTGCACGCCACAAAGACAGTCGTCAAATCCCGCGAGCCGACGGTGGTCGGGTATGCGACTGCCCATGATGACGTCATATCCGGAGAAAATGAGACGCTTGGCAAATGCTCGTGCGTAGTCGCCAGTACCCAGAATTCCAACTCTCTGTCGTCCTTCCGGTGCGGGGTTTTTCATGAGCGGAAGGATTTCTGATTCGGCCGTCATGTCGTTTACTTTGCTGAAACAAACAAAAAAAGGTAGGCCTACTCGTGTAACAATCAGTTCAGCGACGAGAAAATTGAATTAAATCAAAGCACCGAGCGTGACAAATGAGCGCATCACACTTATTAACTCATTTCACTCCATGGCCGCATTTCCCAAATGTTGTGTTATCTAACAACTGTGTACCAGTTGTATGAGATGGATCGATCATAATTCAAGAGTAGTGCCAGATGCGCTTGGCGCCTTCAGGCGCCAAGCTCATCTGGCACTACCCTTGAATTATCATGATCGATCCATCTCCTGCTGCAGTGCGTTTGGGGCTATATGCATTAATATAGATAGTTATGTAAATTCCTACTTTTGTTTCTCTCTCCCTTCACTCATACACTCTTTACCAAAACAAAGCGATTCAGGACAGACGTACGCGTGCGTGTGTTGACGCGAATACATTTGTTGTGTGTGGGTGGGGATATTAGCTTGCAATAGAACACACCGATCCAGAAGGGAGACTTCGATTAATTGATTGATTAGTTCCGGGTTTAACGTTCACGGCACTGAAGTGATAATGGACGGCCCTGACGGGCGGGTTATGGGGGACAGGGAAATCTATTGCCTACGGAATACGACCTGAACACTGATCAACTCAGGCTCACTCCAAATGTGCCATTTTGATTTACCAGGACCTTTCAACGGACATGCTACTGAACAAATCCGTCTTTTCCTCCTGGATTGCGAGTCCAGCTACCGGGGCCGGGACGGGGATTCGAACCTACGACCCGGCGATTCCCTTCGCTCTCCTGCTCCGACGCTTAACCGCCTAAGCTATTTCGGACTCACTAAGGGAGACTTCATGCGAATAAACGTTTAAATGAGTATTCGCAGAAGCTATCCTTGAGCGAAATTGGAGCAAAATAATAAAACAGTTGACAGTGAAAAGCTAGAGGTCCTTTCATAAAATGAAGTTGCGTTCAAGGACACCCTTCTTTCTAAACAGCGGAAGGCCACTCACATTGACAGTGGCATGAAGAGGGAAAGAGAAGAAAGTATTAACCCTTGGCTGCCGAGAAAAACACGAATACGATGCAACTGCAATAGTCATAGATCCCCATGAGCCCCCGCGACTGCGGGGCTCATGAAGATCTATGTCTATTGCTGAGACCAAGTTGTAGCCATGCTTCTTGAATGTTTTGGGCTTTTGGTTGTTGAATGAACAACGATTTGAGAACCAAAAATGTACGTACTGTGGCAGAGAAGGCGTTAATATTGTAACAACCCTTTGCAGAAACCGGCACTGTTACATTACAATTAAGTAAAGTAGCTAACCCCACCCAAGTCCCCCAGGACAGACCCGGGTGGGGGATATTTATCAACCAGTTTTTCTTTCTTAAGTTTGCCCCTAAATAACATGGTCTGTTTGATATCTACTGTTAACCAGGGTGGCAGGGTGGAGTGCTTTACTCGTTTTTCTCGTATGGGTGCATGCTTATTTAGGACCCCAAGAAACATATCCATCCAGTACGACAGGGCACTGTCAGGAGTAGTGTGGCTACACACGTCACTAAAATGAGTATTGCTCAGATCCCGCAGAAAGTAGCCGTTATTTATTATTATTATTATTTTTTGTTGAAAGTGCGATATTTAATTGTTTTATGTCGAATTTTTGTTCTCTTTGCCTAGTTTCATGGAGACAGTGCAACATACTGGATTATAATCGCTGACAGCTAAGGAGGGAACATGTACATTTGATATTTTATCTTCATTTGTCACGTAAATATGATCAATCAGGGTTGAAGATATAGATGTGGTTCTAGTGGGGGGGGTGGGGGTGGGGGGGGGGGTGTTAACTAACTGTTCTAAACCGAATAGTGCTGTTGTTGACGCCCATGCAGCATGGGACCCTTTAGATTTAGAAAGATCGATATTAAAATCGCCCAAAAGAACAACGTGAGCTTTATTTTGATTTACGCTATCCATCATTGTTACGAAGTCATCATACCAGTCCCAGCTGGCTGCGGGATTTCTATAAAGAAAGCCAATGAGGACGGGGGATGATTTAGATGTCTTCACTTC
>BTPG01000007.1:70684823-70714470 GCA_036245525.1 Semisulcospira habei
AGATTGTAATCGAATTTGCTTCCTTCAGTTTCCATTTTGATTGTTTTTGCACGTATTTTCTGAGAGACAGCTTTTTTTTCTTTCTCATTCTCACGAACCAGTGGGTACGCTGCGAAGTAAGCAAAAGGTCCTCGGGTCGACCCCCGTGCGCGGGCCAACTAAGGCCGAAGTCGGCCCGAAAAACTGCAGGTACACATCCTCTGCCCGCCTCTCGGGCCCAGGATGTAGGCCGCAGTACGCTCGTGAACGGAACGACATAGCATGGCCCCACGGCGAAGCCTACGCGTTTTATTTGCTCGACTGCAGTTTTTATGTGACTGCGCTGATCTGATCTGAATAACTAATCCGGCGTTTTTTCAAGTTGCAATGCGTACTTAATGACGGAAAGCTTCAGGCTGATGGCGCAGATATATATATATATATATATATATATATATATATATATATATATATATATATATATATATATATATATATATATATATATATATATATATATATATATATATATATATATATAATACCGAGAAAAGAATGGTTTGATTGATTGTACATTGCTTAACGTCCCGACAGCAACAAGGCTTTCTCAGGACGTGCCTGCACTGCTTGTGAAAAACAAAAATAAGCAGAACATTGAATGTATGTCGCCAGCCGGTCAAATACATTAAATAAACCTAACACATGGGGCTAAATAAAGCTAAGACCATTTAGCAACACACATCCAATATCAAGAGCTACAGGCAGTACAGGCAGTAGGGAGAGTTTTAAAAAGGCAAATACAGGTGAATGGACAAAGGGTAGACAGAAACACTTGCCCCAGAATAGAGAGAAAAACCCACCCTGTGGGGCTGACCAGGGTGACCCTGGGAACTAAAAAATACCTAACCCCACCCAAGTCCCCCAGGGCAGACCCGGGTGGGGGAGAAAAGAATGGATGTGAACCATTGTGTGTTGTGCCGTGTCGCGATGTGTTAGTTACGTTATATTAAAATGGCATCTCCTGCTAAAACGTATTTAACACATTTATCCCCAACGTTTTACACTAGATGATGGCGCCAAGCTAATATGAAACTACTCTTTAATTGTCATGGTCGACCTACCCCTGCAACTGATACTTAGTCGTCAGAAGACACCTCCGAAATTTGGGAAATGCGGCCGTGGAGTTAAATTGAATAATAATAAATAATAATAATAATAATAATAATAATAATAATAATAATAACATTTCACCTGGAAAAAAAAAAACTACTGTTTAATTCGGGCGCACTCCCCAGGCAGACCCACTAGAGGAGAACGTCACAAGTACACTTATCTTTAAATGAGAATCTAAACACTTGAATCAAAGCGCACTTGCGTACTCTCCGGGTCAGGGTCTATTTTGGGAGTACTTCCGCAAACGGTACTGGTGTGGACTATAAAGGAAGCAAGAGTTGACGGATCTATACAACATACCACGCTTTGCTGCACAAACAGGTCAGCAAGTGGATCCCCTTACTACTTCCTTGTTTTCAAAACAATTAAAGAGGTAACAAGATCAACTTGTTTGCGTGTTTTTCCAGAGCTGAGTGTTTTCCATTGATTCCCATTTTTAGTGTGTGTGTGTTTGTGTGTATGCGTGTGTGTGTGTGTGTGCGTGCGTGCGTGTGTGTGTGTGTGTATGTATGTGTGTGTGAGAGAGACAGAGAAAGTGAAAGGAGACTCTGTGTGGTGTGTGGTGTGTGTGTGTGTGTGTGTGTGTGTGTGTGGTGTGTGTGGGTGTGGTGTGTGTGTGTGTGTGTGGTGTGTGTGTGTGTGTGAGAGAGAGAGAGAGAGAGGAGAGAGAGAGAGGAGAGAGAGGAGAGAGAGAGAGAGAGAGAGAGAGAGAGAGAGAGAGAGAGATTGATTGATTGTACATTGCTTAACGTCCCGACAGCAACAAGGCCTTCTCAGGACGTGCCTGCACTGCTTGTGAAAAAAAACTAAACAGAAAATTGAATGTATGTCGCCAGCCGGTCAAATACGTTAAATAAACCTACAACATGGGGCCTAAATAAAGCTAAGACCATTTAGCAACACACATCCAATATCAAGAGCTACAGGCAGTGCAGACAGTAGGGAGAATTTTAAAAAGGCAAATACAGGTGAATGGACAAAGGGTAGACAGAAACACATGCCCCAGAATAGAGAGAAAAACCCACCCTGTGGGGCTGACCAGGGTGACCCTGGGAACTAAAAAATACCTAACCCCACCCAAGTCCCCCAGGGCAGACCCGGGTGGGGTGAGAGAGAGAGAGAGAGAGAGAGAGAGAGAGAGAGAGAGAGAGAGAGAGAGAGAGAGATTGATTGTACATTGCTTAACGTCCCGACAGCAACAAGGCTTTCTCAGGACGTGCCTGCACTGCTTGTGAAAAAAAAACTAAACAGAAAATTGAATGTATGTCGCCAGCCGGTCAAATACGTTAAATAAACCTACAACATGGGGCCTAAATAAAGCTAAGACCATTTAGCAACACACATCCAACATCAAGAGCTACAGGCAGTGCAGACAGTAGGGAGAGTTTTAAAAAGGCAAATACAGGTGAATGGACAAAGGGTAGACAGAAACACATGCCCCAGAATAGAGAGAAAAACCCACCCTGTGGGGCTGACCAGGGTGACCCTGGGAACTAAAAAATACCTAACCCCACCCAAGTCCCCCAGGGCAGACCCGGGTGGTAGAGAGAGAGAGAGAGAGAGAGAGAGAGAGAGAGAGAGAGAGAGAGAGAGAGAGAGAGAGAGAGAGAGAGAGACAGACAGACAGACAGACAGACAGACAGACAGAAAGAGACAGACAGACAGACAGACAAAGACAGAGAGAGCATAGGGGTCCGTTAATACGTATTTTGTCTTGAGCTTAGTATAGGCGCTTGCGCGCACGCGGTGGCGCAGTGGATTTGCATTAGTCAAAGCTACTATCAACGGACCCCTATAACCCAGTAAGCAAAAGGCCATCGGACCGACATCGGTGGCCGTTGGCCAACAGCGGCCGAAATCCACCCGATGACATGTTTCTAACTAAAAACAGCATTTTGTAATCATAAGAGATGCTGATGACAGCAGCTGAGCACAGATAACGCGTTTGACCGTTCTCTAAATTGATCGCGATTGACAGCTGGCTATCAAATGTCCATGACGCAAGATTACCAAGGACCACCCACACGATACAAAACCTAATGAGTTAGTGTACGATGTATGCTGCACCAGAGCCGCAAATACAACCGGGAGTGTCAGCGGTACAGTGGTCTTGTCACAGATTTAAACAACTGACGCATGTCTCTTTGGAACGCCACAAATCGTCAGTCGACCATGTAGGAATTTTTTTTTTTTAATACGGGAAACGGAAAACCCGCTTATTTCGGTCTGATTTTAATGCAAGAAAAACCGCATTCTACGGACAAACTTACCATGTTCATTTTTGGCGATTAAAAAAAAAAATCTTTCTAAACAATACGGATGCACTCAAGGCAGCGTAAATATATGTTCATCTTAGGTTAATGTTGCTGGCCGACCCTGATTTAAAAAAAAAAAAAATCGATGACGTAAAGAACATCAGACAAGAGACAGAGCATCGACCACGCGGCTAAAGGTGCGCGGGTCTGTGAGTTAGATCCAAAATCACAGACCAGAACACAAGCCATAAGGTCTAAAATCGCAGACCAGCACACGTTTTCAGATGTTAATGATTCTATCTTACTAAAAATCAATGTTGCCGTACATGAGACCAGCAAGATTCATAGATTCTCATGAGCCCCCACGACAGCGGGGGCTCATGCGGATCTATGCATCTTGCAGATGGAATAGGCTCCCCAACGGTCCGTGGCGCAGTGGTTAAGGCGCCTGCCACCAATGCCAAGGGTGCGAGGTTCGATACCGGGTTCCGGCGTTGGACTTTTCTCCTCTGGTAAGTGTCACCGTTAATTCGGGCGGACTGTCGGGGGTTCTTTCTCCGGGTACTCCGGTTCTTCCACCCCCCCGCCCCACCCCCCACACTTTGGTACCGGTCTCAGGCCACTTTACAAATTTCAAATACAAGCGATCAAAAATCTCTGTAATTTCAGTAGCTGACTGGCCCTTCGTTTGTCTTGTACTCAGTGTGTGTGTACTGTGTTTGTCTTAAATGGCGTAAATCCGTGTCTGTTTCGTGAGTGTGTGTGTTGGGTTTCAGGCGCGGCGCTTTGAGTCGATTTCCCCAAAATTGAGAAAAAGCGCCTATATAATAACGGTATTATTATTATTATTATTAACATCAGCGGCTAAAGCCGTCCCAGCTTCCTACTTGATTCCCCAAGTATGTGTTGCCAAGGTAACGAACGTGAAAAATACCTGCAAAGTGGTGATTTTGTGTCGTCTGGACGTCCGTTTATCGTAAAGATAGACCACAAACATTGGTTACCAGGCTGCCCCAGTCGGGCACACGTTGCTGTCGTCAAATAACTTCAGATAAACTTTTCCAGCTATAGATGCTGTAGTTGCAGAAATCTTAAAATGTGGGAATTAATGTTCGCCCCCTGTAGACGTCTTGTATAACAAAACTTGCATTATCTGGAAACTGAGTTACAATCTTCTGAAGTCGGAGTGTGGCCACCGACGCGGTGGGGGTAATTAAAACTGCCACACACGCAATCCTCCAGCCCCCGGCTACCGGCGCGATCCTGGAAGTTGTTCATCCAAGGAATGCAAACAACGTTGGTTTTAGGCTTGTGGTGCTAAAACGTTTTCTAGCAGTGAGGCCTGATGTTAACCCTTTTGGCTGTCGGTAGCGCTTTTTGTCGCGATGATTCCTGCAGGAATCATCGCGACCAAAAGCGCTACCCACAGCCAAAGGGTTAATGTTTAGGAGTCAGACTGACCACGAGCGTTCAAAAAGAGGTGCCAGAACATCTTAGTGTCTCCTGCTTAGTTACTAGTGAGGTTACGTTTACACAGAACGACTCCTCACAACGAACGAGAGCCTAAGGCACGACGGATAACCAGCTTGTACCATAATCATACACAACACTCCAAACATCAGTCCCAAAAGATCTATGCCTCCTGGAGATGTTTGGAGTGTTGTCTACACCTTTGGCCGCGCAAGCTGTTTGTCGGCCGTGACTTTGCTCTCGTTCTTGTTGGGAGTCGTTCGATACTAACGAAACCACGCTATTCTGACACCACCCTTAACTCATTCTACCCCAACACCGAAATCCCCAAATTTTGCCGCTGCTATCTGAAGACTGTACTGCAGTGCAGAAAACACAGATCGACCATGATAGTTCAAGGGTGATGCCAGAATAGCTTGGCGCCCATAGGCGCCAAGCTATTCTGGCATCACCCTTGAACTATCATGGTCGATCCATATCTTGCTGTGGTGTGTCTGGGGTAGTTAAACCGCCCACATCTTGGCGCAGTCAGTCTGGGGCCAATCAGTGCAATTACGAGTGAACGCACAAGGCAAAAGTGCGAGCGTCCCGTGATGTTCACAAAAGGCTTGAGAATCCCTTAAAAAAAATATATAAAAAATTCCAAATCAAACAAGAACGAGTATGCAGAGGAACCGGATTAACACAGTCGACACGGGCTGCATTCGGATACGCGGTTACATTAACCCCGAAACTGCCAGTGTTTTTCCAAAGCGGATCCCCAGCCGTCTAAGGCACATTGGATACCCAGTGACTTCAGCAACTGCCGGGGGGCTCATACGAATTTATACCTCTTGCGGTTAAACGGTGTTAATATTGGTGTGCAGTGAAGGGGTTAAGGGCCCTTCTTACGGCCTCTACCTCCCCCCCCCCTCCCCCCCTCAGGTCAACGTCTTGAAAGTAGATATACAGTTATACAGGTATGAAATGACAAAACATGACTGGAACCTTCACCGGATTGCACTGTATCTTTGCAGTTTTTGTTCTTTAAAGCTGAAGGTGAAGCTTAGCCCATACCTGTATCACTGCTCTGGGTAATGGCTGTGCAAAGCACGCCTAGGTGTAGAAAAATGTCCGCAAATATAAACAGCGGCATCTACGCCGGACGTTTCAGAGACGATGGTAGTTCAGACCGACTGCAATTCTTTACTGTTAACTCATACTGCCCGCGACACGCCACAGCCAGATATGGCTCAACCATGATAGTTGAAGGGTGGTGGCAGAATAGCTTGGCGCCTATAGGCGCCAAGCTATTCTGACACCACCCTTCAACTATCATGGTCGATCTGTCTCCTGAATTGTATGCAGTTCTCAGAGGATAACTCCAAAATGTGGATATTTCAAACCTCGGGCACAATGAGTTAAAGGTGTATGTTTTCATGCACGATTCTAATGCATGTTCTGGTGCATTATCTGGAGCTTGAACTGCACCTTGAAACTACATTTTAATTCAAACGTTATAGAGTTGTTGTTGTTTTTTTTTAAAACATACCATCTTTCCTATTTCAGACAAAGTGGAGCTGGATGGCTCGTTGGCAGCGTTCGCGGGTTCGAACTCAGCTGGGGTCAAACTTTGTTCAGACCCTATCCGGTGCCCCGTCTTTCATATCACCTTCGTGGTGGACACGAGACGTTAAGCCCTAAACTTTAAACTCTTTTTCTTCTATTTTAGACAAGTTACACTTTAAAAACAACAATAATAATAACAAAACAATGCACAATGAAACAAACAAAACAAAAGAAAAAATAACCACCACAATAATGAATATGTAATGCACAGTGATTAGATACACTGACCCTGACCACAATAATGAATATGTAATGCACAGTGATTAGATACACTGACCCTGACCACAATAATGAATATGTAATGCACAGTGATTAGATACACTGACCCTGACCGTAAAAGTAAGTACATCAGTACACTTAGGCTACATTCCTTTGAAGCTATTGACATATTAAACACCAAGGGTCCAGTTTAGGTACACACTAAATTAGCCTACACTCATGTCAATCCTGGGATGCTGTGATTAAATCAGCAGAGGATCATGAGAATCTATGCCTCTTGCTGTTAGGATCGGCCAAACGCATATCCTTGCTCTGAAATGGAAAGAAGTGATTTAATGAGGATTAAATTAATAGGGTGACTTGATCGCTTGTGGCAAGTCTTTCAGTTGTGTGCGAAACAACTTGTGCATGTACGCTGACCCCGCGTAGTGGCTGGGTTGAGAGACGCCTCAATGACGTAAACATACTAACTCTAGCAGCAGTTCTCAAGCGTGGGGGAAGGGGGGGTGGCGGGGGGGGGGGGGGGGTGGCGGGGGGAATAGACGTTTTCAGACAGACTGAAACTGATGCTGTGTGGTTGGTGTGCACACAGAAAAGTGTACTGATGAATACCTGCGCGAGATTTCTTGTAGAGGCTAGGTATGCCCACATGTAGCCTAGGTAGCATCGTCCATAATGTCAGATTGTAAACACATAAAAAAGATATTACCACTGGAAAGAGCGCATACAAATGTGTAGTCGTGCAAAATTTCAAATCTCGAAGTTTTATAGTTATGAAAAACCACAACTGAATTTAGCGAAAATGAGACGAGTTGCGCGGTATTTAATTAAAATAAAAATGCCAAGTTTAGGGTCGCATAGCTACACGATCTCTAGACTGACAATGGCTTCACTTGATATACTGATTAACTCATTCGAGACGTGCCGCTTACGGATACGCGGCGGTTCGCCACGTATTCGTAGGCGGCACGTCTCGAATGAGTTATACCCAACATCTAGTTTGTATTTGTTCATTTTTTTTTAAATTTTATTATTTTTATTTTTTTTATTTATTTATTTTATTTATTTTATTTATTTAATTTTATTTATTTATTTTTCTTTATTTATTTATTTATTTATTTATTTTATTTATTTTTTTATTTTTTTATTTTATTTATTTTATTTTTATTTTTATTTATTTATTTATTTATTTTTTTTTTTGGGGGGGGAGGGGTGCAGCTCCTATACCGTAAGAACGTGCGTGTGTGTTTTTCTTTTTAATTAACGATGGTATGCCTCGAATAGAGCGCTTTACTATACTAGCAGTCTATACTCGCGTTATTTTCCGTGACACACTGTGGACGCGTGAAAATGAGATCCGTTAGTCAGAACTGCTGACAAGTTAACAGTGTAGCCGGCACGAGGGAATTACTCACCACAACAGATTTATTCCGGAATAAAAATGTTGTACGAGAATTTTACTCCCCTTACGGACAAATTACTCTCCCCCCCCCCCCCTCCCCCTCCCAACACACATGCCAGACTTACTCCATCTCCCACGAGTAATACTCACATTCTGTGGTAAAAATTAACGTTGACATTGGAGAATATTCAAGCCATAGCCTTCAAGTTTGGCACTTGGTTGATTGATTGATTGTACATTGCTTAACGTCCCGACAGCAACAAGACTTTCTCAGGACGTGCCTGCACTGCTTGTGAAAAAAACCTAAACAGAATATTGAATGTATGTCGCCAAACCTACGACATGGGGCCTAAATAGCCAAGACCATTTATCAACACACATCCAATATCAAGAGCTACAGAAAGCGCAGACAGTAGGGAGAGTTTTAAAAAGGAAAATACAGGTGAATGGACCGAGGGTAGACAGAAACACATGCCCCAGAATAGAGGGGAAACCCCACCCTGTGGGGCTGACCAGGGTGACCCTGGGAACTAAAAAGTAGTTAACCCCACCCAAGTCCCCCAGGGCAGACCCGGGTGGGGGCAGCTTGGCACTTGGGGAGGCAATAATGACAGAGTATTATGTGGTTCAGATTTACTGTTGTGTTCACCTGACCTTACGTAACAAACTGAACATTGTGCCTAGCCTCTGTCCTCGCAAGGTACGTAACCATACTGACCTGGTTTTGGCAAGGGGCATAACTTTAGAGAAGTGGAGAGGGGTGGAAACAAGCAGCTATTTTATTACCGGGACATATTCTCTTGGAGCTCTCCTCATCAAGGGACATCACTTCCTATTGAGAAGGGAGTACAATATTCCCCACGTCAAATTTGCTCCCAGTAGAGTATGAGGGAAGAAAGGGAGATTGGGGGGGGGGGGGGGGGGGGGGGGGGTAAATTTGGCGTACAACACGTTTACTCCACAGCCAAAATCAGTCGGGGCTAATTTTTTTGTGACGGGAGTAATTCTGTGTTGGTTGGTTTATTTCAAGCAATTCTGTCGTACGACAGATTTACTCCCAGTATAAAAATGTATGAGTTTTGTTTTTTTTTTAATTCCGGAGTAAAAACGTCGGGGAGTAATTTCTTCTCGTAACACCGGCAAAATACCGGCTGTGCACCAAAGATGAGGAGGCAAGCGTTGATGGACACGGCAGAGGCTGTACATATAAAGGGAAATCGCTCAGCGATGGACAAGCGCACAACTGAACAGTTAACTCATTCCAGACGTGCCGCCTCCGGATACGCGGCATAAGCCGCGTATCCGGAGGCGGCACATCTCGAATGAGTTAAGCTTTCTGGCATGACTTGAAATGGCCGGCTCACTGGCGAGATAGACGGACTGCGGGGTCTCAATAATATGTTGAAGTGGCCGAGTAACCGTCTGCAAACCATGCGACCCAGCGATTTTGCGAAAAATCCCTTTGTGCACATGCCAGCTTTAACCCCTTCCCTGCCACTGTACGTACGTTGTAGGTACATTTCTGTTTCTCAATCTTCGTTCATTCAACGACCAACGAGCCAACACAGTCCAAGAAACATGGATACAAAATTGGTCTCAGCAAGAGGCACATACCCGCGACTGCGGGGGCTCATGAGGATCTATGTCTCTTGCAGTTGGAGCATGGTTCACTTTTTTCCTCGGCAGTGCAGGGGTTAAAGACGCTGGACGAAGTAACGTCTACTCACGAACCATTCACTGATGCCAAACTGTTCAATGTCTCGTCAGATCAATTGGCACAAGGCGAATCTCTGTGGGATTTTTTTTTCTTCCTGATACTCTATTGCTTGAAATAAATTTGACTATGAAAGTTCAAGGGTGGTTCCAGAATAGCTTGGCGCCTAAGGCGCCAAGCTATTCTGGCACCACCCTTGAACTAGAATGGTTGATCTATCTCCTCAGTTCTGTAACTTTAATCAGTTGGACAATAAACAAATTTGATAAAAGTCAACCTCATGACGTAATGTTTTAACGATGCTGGCCGAAGTAACAACGTCTACTGACGAACCATCCACTAATGCCAAACTGTTCACCGTTCTTGAAATTCAGTTCTAACTCAGACTCCGAAAAGCCTAATCATTTTGATTCGATGGAATGTGAGCGCGCGCTCTTCTCGGTTTCGGTCCCCTTTTTTTCAGCGGTTTGTTTATAATTGCTGTCATCGCGTCTAATACACTATGGAAGGCAGTCACTGAATCAGCTCGCGCAGCTTCTTGTATGTAAGGACCAGTAGTGAGGGGCCCAAGGCTCATAAAACAGCTCGAATGTTCACTTCATAGTAGAGACATGCCACTTGGTATATAAGTAAACAGTACCTCTCCGAACAATATTAGCGTCAGAAACACATTGACAGCGCTCTCAGATGGGCACAGCCATCGATTAATTAGGTCAACCTGACCCATAAACTCTTTTGTTCTTGTTCTTAACCATAACTATTGTACATACAACTGGTTTGAACTAAAAGCAGCATGGAAGTTCAATATGCATGCAAAGGAACCTTCATGATATATCATGCAGTCCGAATTTTGCCGGATGTGATATCTGATGGGTCACAGTTAATTAGGTCATGACCATCTGCCCATTTTATCGCGACTACAGATTGATCATTTTAGCAGTAACTGAGAAAACTGTGATCAAGCACAACGTGAATGTGGCGCTTTGGACCGTTGAAATACGTTTCCTTTCTTATCAGTATTAGTATGAACAGCATTTCAGAATTTTGCCGGATGTGATATCTGATGGGTCACAGTTAATTAGGTCATGACCATCTGCCCATTTTATCGCGACTACAGATTGATCATTTTAGCAGTAGCTGAGAAAACTGATCAAGCACAATGTGAATGTGGCGCTTTGGACCGTTCAAATACGTTTCCTTTCGTATCAGTATTAACAGCATTTCACAATATTTTCTTTAGCAGTAATTAACTAGGTCAACATGACCCCTTTCAGGTTTATTGCTTGTTTGTTGTCTCTGCCTTACGGTGTGGTCTGGTTAGTTTTTTTCACACATGTACAAACGTAAACTGGACTTTAAAACCTCTGAGATAATCAAAAATTGACATTAATTTCCTAATAACTCTTTCTCACATTTTGCATTGATTACGCCTTAAGTGCCATCTGCAACTGTGTCCCTTCAGCGCCCCTTCCATGTACACATGTACAACCGCAGTGTGCCAGTCAGTCACAAACATTGAAACATAAGTCAGTGTGTTCTTGTTTGAGTTCAGACGCACAAGATGTTTTCCTTTTTGCACGAGCATTTTAGAAGCGTTTCGAGTGTCTGCTATGATCACCCGACAGATGCCTGTAATAATCATGAGGTCACCACTGTTTATTTCAAACATCATGTGAACAGTCTCCCATGATGATCACAAACTTTTGTTCACCGTAGGTGTCTGGCCAAAACCACTGTATTCCCTTTGCGAGGGCATACGGAGGCTGGTCCATTGCGAGAACAGATGTTTGTTAAGGATTCAAATGTTATGTGGCTTCTTTAATCAAGTTCATGACATGCTTGATCAGTGCTGTCAAATGGGCATTTTCTAGAAGCAGCGGCAAAAGTCTGATGATGGCAGGTGGATCTCCAGCAGATGATCGTTGCGAGGCATGGTAGAATGCCCAAGATAGTGCTTCCTGGTCGTGGACCGAAGCATTTTCTAAGCATGTGTGAACATTTTGCTTATGAGGACCAGGTGACTGGGGTACAAACTGCTCTGTAGCTGGAATTGCTACAGGTAGGACATTGGTGTACTTCAGTTTCTGGGAGCTGTGGGATGCCCTGGTTGTCCTGTTCTCCGTCAAAGAGTGGCACAGACTGTTCTTTGCCCTCAGTTACTGTGTGTTGAATCAAGGATATACCAGTGCCTTAAAAAGAGTCGGACGCTGTTGTTGAGCTAGGATTATGGTCAATGTTGTCCACAACACCTGCTGTGAAGACACCCTTCATCATATTTATAGGGACAACAACACCGTCCACTTCGAATCGTTTGATGACAGAGTTTGCAATCTGTGATGAGATGAACATCACACATTTGTGTGAAATTCCTAGCCCTAGAGAAGACAGTGTATCGACCAGCTCTTTCTTTCTTGTCTATGCATGGACTTTGAGACTTAGATACAGAGGCAGTGGTGTTTCTCTCTCCTTGTTGTGACGTTGGAAGGAAGGTTTTTTCCTCGAGAATCTCCGGCAGTTGAAGGCAATAAGCTGTGATATCGTGAGAACAGCTTGTCTCTGAGAATAATCAACAGGTTCAGACTGCTCAATTGCCGCTGGTCCACCCAGAATAAAACAGACCAAAGCTGTTAAAGATGCTGGCACAGATCTCTCTTGGCACTGTTTCTCAAATCTTCCATTGAATGCAGCTTTATATCTGAATATTTCCTTTCTCACCAATTCAGCTGCTCTGGCTAACTCAAGGGCTTCAGAGTCACGGGGTACAAGCCTTCTTTACGGCATCACCCAGGTCTCTGTTAAACACAAGAACGACCTCTCTGCCTTGGTAAGATGAAAGATCTGGTACAGCTACCAGAAGCTTTTCTCTTAAACGTTTAGAATGTACCCTGTGAGCAACTTTCAGGCCAAGGCCATACAAGCGAGAAGCATACAGACGACAAAGGTTGGGTATTGTGAAGACTGGTGCATTATCGGGATCCTCTCTGAAGCTCTCCACGTATGCCACAAGTTCTGCAAAAGCGATCGCATGCAAAGTTGAGGCATCGTCCTCCTCAGGTTCCTCCTGTGAAGTCGTAGGAGAACGTCTGTAGAACTAGAAGGCTGTAATACACTTCAAGTGATATTTGGATTCAGAGGGCACCATCTCGTTGTCAGCAAGTTTTCAAAGCAGATGCCGGTCATTGAGTAGATGGGCATGACTGTGGACCTTGAAATCCAATGTTAATGTCCATGTTTCATGTAATCCGGCTGAGCCTGGGGGACCATCACAAAACAAGTACACAGCCTGTATCGCGTTACCCTTCCCGAGTGTTTCTTCTCTTCTGCATTGCCATGTGTTGATAGTGCTGAGGATGTGCTGACTGCTTTCCTAGTTTTCACTGGACTTACAGAAGGTTCTGTTGTCTTTCTTTTCCGCTGCAAAATTGTGCTGCTGACCTTTGTTCGGCATGATGTGTGCCAAGATGCAGAATGTTTTTGGAATGTTTCTTCAAACCCATCGCCGTAATTAAGAAGGTTCAGGCTGACTGACAGGACAGCATCCAAGTTCTTCAAATCCTTCAAGATTCTCAGCAACTTATTTGTAGCCAGCACCGTCTTTTCTTGCTGGACAGACACTGAAGTGCCTTCGCGGCGCTAGTTGTCTCTTGGCACAAGGCACAGTCAATAACTTCCACAGATGAAGCTGGTTGACTGCTTAAATTAGGAGCTTGGACACGTCGATATTTTCTTGGTTTTATCTTTCATAGTGTCGACCCAACACTGCAATAGAAACCAACTGGTCTATTTAGATATGATTATGATCAGTGTGGGTTTCCATACTTTTTCCACTTATTCAGGCGTGCGTGTACTCCTTACAGAAACCTGTCTAATTCGACCAATTTTAATTCAGAAAAAGTGAGCGAAAACTAGCATAACATCGTTGGAAATTTCTTGTTATTTTATTGTCATTCAAGTTCAAACTGAATCAGATGTACAAACAGAAAGCATTTTGACACGGTTTCTTTGTGTTGTTTGAAGTATTCTAGCGGACAAGTTTCTTTGTATTTGTGATCAGCATTTTAGACAGTTAACATGTGCCGTAGTTATAACAACACCATGACACGAGATATCACTTTTGCAGGGGAAAAAAGAAATACAAAGAAAATGTACTTATAATACAGACGCTGAGTATGAGGACCGTTTTATTCCGCTGGCTCGACACATGTACACGTACATCGAAACTGACGAGTCTAGCCTAGCGTATGCTATCATCCGGTGCTGTTTTAGATATGATGGCCTGGACTAAAATAATCATCTCATGTTCGTAAGATCAGCAGCAAACACAACTAAAAACCAATACGTGTGTATTGACATTTACATTATGGGTGTCCCATTTGCCCTATGTTGAAAAACCATTGTATTCAACGTTTCTTGCAAGAAAGACTCATACCTCGAGCCCTCAAAACACGGATTTTTATATGGGAGGGATGCAGCATACCATTACACCGCCGGCGGGTTAAGAGGTGATGACAGAAACAAAACAGGAACATTGGCGCGTGGGCTGGCATTATTTAACGCGTAGGTATGGGAACCCAGTGCTGCCACTCTTACAGTTATTGGCAATTTTAATCGACCACTGACCTTCTCATAAACATCTAACAACGTGTTTCTGACGCGCAGGGTGATCATCTAAATTATCTTTATTAGTGGACAAAGTGGCAAGTCTCTACCCTCCAGCGAACAATCATGTTCCTTGGGCCCCTCACTACAGCATAATGATAGAGGCAGGCAAGAGTCAGGATTCTCATGAGCTTTCGTATCTGCGGGCGCCATGAGTGTTTATTCCAGACAGGAGGTGTTTATCATTGAGTGTATCTCGGACAGTGTGATAGTGGTCCTTTCTACTGATGAGAAAAGGCATAGATCCTCAAGGCTCCGCCACGCAAGTTACAGGGACGTGACCCATGAGAATCTGTGCCTAAGTTTTGCTTTTTCAGTTCACACAATTTTAATTTCCAGGCTGAGTGGGGGAAAGGGAGAGAGATGCGCTTTTGTGCTTTGCAGTGAGTTTCAGGCGTTTCTTTTGTTTTTCAGTAACCGCACATCAATGACCATATTATAAATGAACACACTCCCCCCCCCCCCCTCTCCCCTCTTTTGTTCTGGTAAAGACAGTCGGGTTCACTACGGAATATACTTGAATCTGCTGAGGCACATATAATTCTGAAAACTCAGAAATTTAAAAAAGCCAGGTTACAAATTTAAAATATATACTGACACAGTTCTCCAAAAAGCCTAATCATTTTCATTCGATGTGAAAATGTGAGCTCTATCTATTCTGTTTCTGTCCCCTTATTTTCAGCCGAGCGGTTTGTTTATAATTGCTGTCAACGCGTCTATTACACTATGGAAGGCAGTCAGTGAATCAGCTCGCGTAGCTTCTTGTATGTAAGGACCAGCATAATGATAGAGCCAAGCAAGAGGCATGATTCTCATTAGTTTTCGCATCTGCGGGCGCCATGAGGATCTATGTTTATTCCAGACTGACAGAAGGTGCGTATCAGTGAGTATATCTAATTCAGTGTGATAGTGGCCCTTTCTACTGATGAGAAAAAAAAGGCATAGATCCTCAGAAGTCCGTCATGCAAGTTACAGGATCGTGACTCATGAGAATCTGTGCCAAAGTTTTGCTTTTTTAGTTCACACAATTTTAATTTCCAGGCTGAGTGTGGGAAAGGGAGAGAGATTGTGGTTTGCAGTGAGTTTCAGCCGTTTCTTTTGTTTTTCAGTACCCGTACATCAATGACCATATAAATGAACACACTTTCACGCCCTCTATCGTTCTGTTAAAGACAGATTCGGGTTCACTACGGAATATACTTGGATCTGCTGAGGCACATTATTATACGGGCAGAAATTTAACTGGGGTGGGTTGCATATGCTTGCTTAGCGCGCAAATTTCTTGCTTAGCGCTAAGTTCACAAGCTTAGCTGAAAATGTGCGTTGCATGAGCGTGCTTATCTGCTGGAGCGAGCTTAGTGGCGTGCTTAATTCTAAGGACGGCCCCCCCCCCCCCCCCCCCCCCCCGTGCGTAGCGGCGTGCTTAGCTGAGGAAGAGTTCTTAGCTGCCGTGTTAACGCGAGAACGGAAATGTGAATTCACTCTCTTAAACCTTGTGGCAGAAACAGCCTTCCATCTAGGATAGAGAAGGAAGAACACGAAAGGTACGTGGGAACGCACGAACCCCCACCCAGCCTCGTCTCACGGACATCTGGGAATTATCGGTGAGGAGTCTGCATAACTGATTTCAACTGACCCTGCACACCGATGGGTATAACCCAACACCAGCCGTTGTCAGAGAAACATAGATCCTCATACTATGGGAGCCTACTACACGGTACTCCTTAACTAATGTACGTCTACATTAGACTGATAAGCAGGGTTGCCTGAACGAAAAATTTGCTATTCTTTCTCTCTTCACTTCTTGTTTTCCATCGCCGCCATTTCACCGGCGTTTTGTCTACTTCGTTTCCGTTAGGTCAGAAGAAGCGAAAACCGTGCGTTTTTATTGGCCGATTTCTACAATCTATGATGACGTAGGGGAGAACCCCACCATAAGCTATAAATAACCTATCCCCGCTCGCTAAGAACTCGTTCGGAGCTACGCACGTCGCTAAGTCGCTCCATGCAACAGAAAACACTCGCGCACTAAGCAAGAGCTTTACTAAGCAAGAAAGGCCTTAAGTCAGCGAGCTTAACACACTATATTTAAGCACGCTACATGCAACCCACTCCAGGTTACAAATTAAAAATATATACTAAAATGGGCTTGGATAGGGCTATTATTTGGTTGAGGGCTGGGGACAGTACAAAGCTTTAGCCAGCCTTGAAGGCCGCTTTCATCGGAACTGCCGTCAGATGGTATGGCAGAAGGTTCTCTGTTCCGTCTGATGTGCACAGAGACAAATGAACCTATCAAGAAACATTCATTCCACCGTTACCGCATACTTTCACGAGGATAAATATATTCTTGTTTTTACATCAGACGGATGGCATTCACTGCCTAGCAATGTTCGCCCATAACCAAAGACAAAACTCCCCAAGAGGCATAGATCTTCATGAGTTCCGCGCAGAGTGCGGGGGCTTGTGAGAAGCTACATGTACTATATGTATCTTGGTGGCTAGTGTTGCCTCTATGCTGCTATGTTTACGCAGCCGGGATGAAATCGGGACCACCGAGCCCAAAACAAAACACCCATGGCTGTCAACAAATGCGATTCGACGACGGTCCCGGCACTGCGGCGTACACTTGGCTTGACTTCGCGAACGAAGATTCTATAGGGCTTGCCCACGTCGTCTGCAGGCATTTTCGTGGCTGCGGGGGCCAATCCGGGACAGGCAGGTTCGACCGCAGTGGCTGCAGGGGAAGGTCTGGTCAGGGTTCTGAGTTACGGCAACTCGGTTTTTTCTCCTGAGCCGTTTGTCCTTAAGGTTAGCTCTGCGAGAGTCCTCAAAGGAGACGGCTGCCTTGTAGATGGTGGAGCGCCAGGTGTCACGGTCCGCAGCAAGCGAAGACCACTGGCGGTGGTCGATTTGGCAAGCACTAAGTGACTTCTTGAGACCGTCTTTGTATCTCTTCTTTGGTGCTCCTCTGTCACGGTGTCCAGTAGCAAGCTCGCCGAACAGAGTGATCTTGGGTAGGCGATGATCCTCCATCCTGGAGACGTGCCCCGCCCAGCGAAGCTGTGTCCGCAGCAACAAAGCCTCGATGCTCATAGTTTCTGCCTGTTCAAGGACCTCGACGTTGGTGACATAGTCACTCCAGTGAATGCCCAGGATGGTACGCAGGCAGCGCTGGTGAAAGCGTTCGAGGAGTCGTAGTTGGTTGCGGTAGAGGGCCCAGGACTCGGAACTGTACAGCAGGGTGGTGAGGACGACAGCTCTGTACACACTGATCTTGGTGCCCGTTTTCAGCTGTTGATTGTGCCACACCCGCTTGAAAAGTCGCCCAAAAGCGCTGTTCGCTTTTGCCAGCCTGCTGTCAAGCTCCTTGTCCAGCTTGGCATCTGACGTGATGATGCAGCCAAGGTAGGTAAACTGGTGTACTGACTTCAGTTCAGACTCGCCGATGGTGATGTGGGGAGGGCGATGCTCTACCTTGGGTGCCGGCTGATGTAGTACCTCTGTCTTTTTCAGACTGACCTCGAGTCCAAAGAGCTGGGCAGCATCTGCAAAGCAGGATGTGATGCGCTGCAAGGCTCTCTCTGTGTGTGCAACAAGGGCAGCGTCATCAGCAAAGAGCAGCTCACGAATCAGTTGGTCTAGGGTTTTCGTGTGGGCCTGCAGTCGTCTGAGGTTGAACAGGCTGCCATCGAGACGATATCTGATGTACACTGCATCGTCATCGTCGAGGTCTACTGTGGCCTGCTTCAACATCATGCTAAAGAAGATGGTGAAGAGGGTTGGTGCCAGCACGCAGCCCTGTTTCACGCCGTTGATAATGGGGAATGGTTCTGAGAGGTTACTGTTGAGTCTAAACACCCAAAAACAAAACAAAACACCCATGGCTGTCAACAAATGCGATTCGACGACGGTCCCGGCACTGCGGCGTAGCTCAGCGCGATGCTCATGCTCCCTTTAGGTTCACGGCAGTGCAAACTCGAGTTTGGAGACTAACTGAAATTAATTTGGTAAACGGCGAACATCTGTGGCTCAGTGTAATGTCTTTCTGAGCGGTGTATAATGTCCCTCCCACGCACAAACGTGTGCGCGCAATCACGTACGCATGTTTTCTCGGTTTCCAATGTCTGTGCATGCATGTGCGTGTACTCTACATATCTCGTAGTTACAAACTGATAGATTAGCAAAGCCAAGACAAAACCTAAAAAAGATCATTGAATATTTATTTCCGGTTACTTAAGAGAACCTCTCTATCTCTCTCCAGGCTGTCTCTCTCTCTCTCTTACTCTCAGCCTGGAAATCCAAGACCACACCATTACACAAGTAACTGAACATCGCCTACTTGGAGTTATTGTTGATAACCAGATGAAATGGCAATCTCACATCGATGTTGTCTGTAAAACTGTGTCCAGAAATGTTTTTTATGCTGTCTAAACTAAAATATCTTATTGATGTCGACGTTCGCAAACTATTCTACAATGCCCTTTATCACACCAAGCCCGAGGATAGATTTATTTAAAACCACCCTCTCTTTCTCGGGCGCCTCGTTTTGAAATAAACTGCCAACGCACATAACACACACTTGTTCATTCCCCTCAAGTTCAAGTTCAGCCTGTTCAACTGAGTACCTGTTATCTAACAGCTCATTCACTGGTTAGGGTATCCCTATCGCCTCAAGCCTTGATATTAACCTCTGTGCGCACGTGTGCGCGTGTGCGTGAATGTGTGTGTGTGTGTGTGTGTGTGTGTGTGTGTGTGTGTGTGCGTGTGCGTGCGTGCGTGCGTGCGTGCGTGCGTGCGTGCGTGCGGCGCGAGCGCGCGCGAGTGTTTGATTTCAGTGAAGGAAGGAATTTTAAAGAATGTATCCTTGTGTATATCTTCCGTTGAGAAATAAATTTTCATTTCATTTCAAGTAATTTCATTTCATTTCATTTCACTCACTGCTTCTTCCGCTGAGAAAAAAAGTTTTACTTCACTTCACACTTCACTCTCTCTCTCTCCCTCGCTCTTTCTTTGAGTCTGACTATGCTAATACCTTTACCGTTGAAAAATAAAGTGTAATTGATTCATTGACTCTCTCTCTCTCTCTCTCTCTCTGCTAACACACACACACCGCGCGCGCGCGCGCACACACACACACACACACACACACATACACTCACACACACACACACACACGCTGAGGCATGAGATGATCGTTGCGTCTCTAACACGTCTTTAACACGTAGTAGGAAATAACACCTTTGTGCTGTTTCCTGCTACTCGTATTATAAAGGTCACTGAGTAATCGATTACACAACGATCATCTCTTTGTTTTCTCTCTCTCTCTCTCTCTCTCTCTGAAAGTGAGCACGAGTTTCTAGTAAATCAATAAATAGCAGAATGACGATCGACCACTGATATGAGATAGAAGCATATTGCTTCTGGATCGCCAGTTTACTGCGCCGGCTATTGGAATATGAACCCGGTGTGCTGGATTTTAAAAAGATGGGCCGACATCGGCCGCAGTCGGCCCGCCACGCACAGCTGTGTGCGGGCCAACTGCCGCCGCGGTCGGCCTGAGGACCTTTTGCGTCCTGTAACAATTCTACCCCGCCCCCCCCCTCCCCCGCCACCCTTTCCCCCATTTCTCACTAGCTCCTCCATCCGGAAAAGTCGATACAATCTGTCCTGTAATAAAATATTACCACATGTTCTGACGTAGACTTTATGCCCAGTCCCCGAAGGGAAATGACGTCAGTTGAAGTGATTAATAGCTGGACAGAAGAGAGCAGGAAGCTACAGGAGGAAATGATTTGTTTATGTAGCGACCAGATGTGGACGATGTACATGTATAATAATAATGTGTCCGTGGGGTTAACCTTAATTCATTCCACACCAGGACCGAAAGTACCGAAATCCCCCAATTTTGAAGTTGCCCTCTGAAGGACTGTATTGCAATTCTAGAGACAGATCGAGCATGATAGTTCAAGGGTGGTGACAGAATAGCTTGGCGCTTATGGGCGCCAAGCTATTCTGGCGCCACCCTTGAACTATCATGCTCGATCCATGTCTTGCTGTGGTGTGTTGGCCGGAGCTGAATGAGTTACTAAGCCCGAGTATAATCCCGTTGAGTGTGTACGCAGCCACCGGCCGTACCTTTGCGTACAGTGTCGTTTGCCGGCTGCCGCAAGCATAAGTAAGTAAGTAAGTAAGGAGAGTTAACGATAGTACGTCCATTCTGTGCAGGCCAGACTCTCATTGTATTACAATGAAAATCTCGCTTTTCACCAAAAAATGGACAGAATGTTCACTGCAAGAATGCATAATACAGCATATAGTCGTTAACCCTTTTAGCCCCGGATCCCCATAGCAGGAGATGACTTGACCATGATAATTCAAGGGTAGTGCCAGATTAGCTTGGCGCCTTCAGGCGCCAAGCTAATCTGGCACTACCCTTGAATTATCATGGTCAAGCCATCTCCTGCAACTGGTACATAGTCGTTAGGCAACACCTCCGTCCAAAATTTGAGACATGAGACCTTGGGTCTAAAAGGGTTAAGGTAGTCACAATGGAACTGATTTATGCATGTGCTTGAGTGGAGAGATAGCGTGTTGACCCTTTCACCGCTGTTAAAAAGCTAAACATGATCCAACTGCAAGAGGCGATATCAGTGATAGACCTGTGACTTCATGGATCTAATGAGAATCTATGCACGACTCTAGAGATAGATAATGTGGGTCTCCCACCCCACCCCTCCCCCAAACAATTGATTTATTCTAATTAACACGGTAATTAAGCAAGCCCACGTCAACAAAGACACCCAATACCTTTATTACCTAGCCATTTTAGTTCCACTCCAGAAATCATTCAAGCTACGTTTTTTGATCAGCTGCCAACCCGCAATTATTCAACTAAGGCAGATACCCCACCCCACCTAAATTATTAATACCGTCATTGACTTTTTTAAACAAAGGCTAATTAATCAATCAACGCTGCCACAGTGAGATTATATTTTGAATATGATCGTACACAAGACTCTCTTCACAGCGCTCGTGTGTGTTTGGTGTCTTCTCTTTGCTTTTTCACAACACATAAAGGACACACGCCTTGACATGAGTTTACAAATAGGCTGTGAGGTGTTTACGCGGCTGTTATTAAAAAAACAAACAAGGCTGTCAAACCCGACTTTAATCAAAGTGTTTAGTATTATGCGACACGCGGCACACATCGTACAGACATACGTAACATGTGCCGCACAGACATACGCGGCTTATGCCATAGGTACACACACACACACACACAGCATTCGCGGCAAGAGAAAACAAAAGCTACTAACGATTACAACACAGTCAGTATATAGTGCTGAATACCTAGTCAAGCTGTCACGCGTCACCGGTTTATAACACACACACCCGCTTAGTGTACATAAAGCGGAACAGTCAGCTGGCTAATTTTGGCTCATCATAGGCGAAAAATCTTTCTCGCGCAGTAGCAAAGAACATTCTCGATTCCAAAACTGTCCCCCTACAACTGAAACTGTCCCCAACAACTGAAAGTGTCCCCATCAAAACAAGGGGGACAGTTTTAGAGCCTAGAATCTTCCAAAGCACGTGTTTGCTGATGTAATCGCCCACAAATAGCGTATGTATGTCGTAGTTGGCTACACGTCAGCGTTTGCTGATTCACTGTAACCTGTTCCCACGGTGTTGGAACAGGTCACCTATAGAGGTATAAAGTCGACTCACAGTGTAGAATGTTCCAAATGACGTGTTCGCTTATGCAATCGTTTGCAATACCGCAGGTATAAAAGTAAACCCACAACCAATAATCATTTCTTTTCCGATTATTTCGGTGCCAGTAGGACAGTAAGCAGGGCCAAACGATAACCAGGCATAAATGGCGAGCAACCAAAACGAATCTGTTGAGGAAATGGAGATTAGTGAAAGCTCAAAACGAACTTACACTCAAGCTTTTTTAGACAAGCTGACAAAAGACGAGACTCTTGCTAAAAGTCGCCTAAGCATAGACTTAGCAAGAGCGAAAAATAGATTGATTGATTGATTGATTGTACATTGCTTAACGTCCCGACAGCAACAAGGCTTTCTCAGGACGTGCCTGCACTGCTTGTGAAAAAAAAACAAAAAAACAGAACATTGAATGTATGTCGCCAGCCGGTCAAGTACGTTAAATAAACCTAACACATGGGGCCTAAATAAAGCTAAGACCATTTAGCAACACACATCCAATATCAAGAGCTACAGGCAGTGCAGACAGTAGGGAGAGTTTTAAAAAGGCAAATACAGGTGAACGGACAAAGGGTAGACAGAAACACATGCCCCAGAATAGAGAGAAAAACCCACCCTGTGGGGCTGACCAGGGTGACCCTGGGAACTAAAAAATACCTAACCCCACCCAAGTCCCCCAGGGCAGACCCGGGTGGGGGCGAAAAATAGAAAGGAAACATGTTTTCAAAACATGAAAAAGACAAAAAAGAGAATTAAACTTACAGTTGAAAAGCTTCGGGAGCAACAATCATCTTTTGTCGCTGCTGTTGCTGACATACAGAGGCTAAAAGGTCTCCTTAAAGAATAAAAAAGTGGCTAAATGTGGCAGCGTCTTTTTTACACCTCTTTTAGTTTTCAGGCTCACCCCCGCGGAGGAAGCCATAAATGCCTTCTAGGTATTCTGATGAGACCTAACAGGTCGAAATGGCTCACAGGTGAGTACTTTATTTTTCGGCATAGTTTGAGAACACATATCTACATCCGCTTTTAAGAAACACACCACGCTAAAGGATATGGAAACAAAGCCACCCCTGGTATTTAGTGACATGCGTCAGTAGGTTTTATTATCAGAGATAGGCAGAATGGGACTTCTAAAGCATCTCAATTTTTTATACTGAATTTATGCCTAAAACATGTTTTTTAATCATCAAAAACCATACCTCAACTTAAATCATATTGTATTTTGAGAAAATAATTATTGCTTTATTTTAAAAACAATTTACCCACGCGCTGGGAAAAAAGTAAATTACAAGTACATGATAAGGTAACCTATAAGTTACTTACAACTGGTACATAACTTATAGTTTACCTTATCATGTACTTGCAAGTTAGTTGTCACAAATTATTATAAGTGACTTAAAATAAGAACTTATAAGAACCTAAACATAACAACTTATAAGTTCTTCACCCAAGTACACAACTTACTCAGACAGACTTTCCAAGTTACAAGGACAATAAAAAACCTTTTTTTCTCAATAGTACTCTGGTGGAGGGGCAGATGGTGTTAGGTAGGCAGGGGTGAAAGGCATGACATCTCTTTGCGAAGTGTATGACAAAAATAATGGATTACCAAAACCTATCGTTACTTGCTTGTAAGTTCTCAAACTTTTTTCATAGTTTCTTCTACGCCTATCTTTTTTCCTTGTTCTAAAAAAGATTTCTTTAGCTCTTCAACATTTACAGCCTGACTACGCATCTTATTCTGTATTTCAGACTTTTGTTGTTTATAGTTGGCCAAATCATCCTGGACTCTTTTAAATTCGTTATCGTCAATTTCATTATCTTCCAAAGATTTACTAATAATAAGTTTCATACTCGTCAGCTTAGCTGCTGCGAGCGTACTTAATGCTTCATGCTTCTGCAACTTAGTATAAAATTTTTTGTTAAGGGCTTCCATACCAAAGCATGCCAGGCTTGTGGCAAGGCCAACAGCTTCAACAGCAATTCCTACGACACTTCCCACCCTTGTTGCAAACAGAGTTATACCTCCTACAGATAATCCGGCCGAAACCACCCCCATGGCCATTGATGTGTTGTGTACAGAATTGAAAACCGTATTGTAACGGCGTTTACACCTCGAGTATTTTGCTTGTTCTTCTTCCAAATACTTCAACGCTTCTGTAATATTCATTAAACGGAATGAATCTGCCTTTAATGTTTTATCACGCTCAATAGGCTCAAGCTGCTCAGGTGGTATTTGTGGATACAAGTTCACCATTTTTTATGACAAATATTTTTTTAATCAGCAATTACATTTTGCAACTCTTCAAAAGTATACAATTTGCTGGCATAATAAAATGCAACAAGATCAATGTGTTCAAGGTTTATGTAAGTTAGACGAACAAAAGTTGTTTTGTCGACCACCACCTTGACAGCGGGAATACTGCTCGAAACATTAATAACATCATTATTTTTTGTAATAGCAATAAAGACCTTTGATGATTCTGTTACTGTTTCATTCCATGTAAGTTTAATTCCTTGTGCTATATTTGCCTCTTTTGCAGAAGCAACAGATTTCATGATAATTTCAAATACTATTGTCACTTCTCTAGCCACGACTAAGCTTGCTGGCATAAACACAACAGAAGTATCTGATCTACCCTTTCTAGTTGTAAGAAGATATCTCCGTCTCTCATGATTTTCAACTTTCAGTTTTTCTCTGCTATTGTTGTCTGGGGCAAAACTTGGAACAAGGCTTACAATAAGCGGCCCAGAATTAACAACCTTCCTAAACACTAAGGCGCCTTCATCATCAGTGTATACATAAGGACTAATAAATTCAATCTTTATGTCCCAGTCAATTGTGGGTGGTGGAACAGGCACAGGTGAAACAACCCACTTACTACCTACATGTATTAAGTTGTAGGGCACATTATTTACAGGTGGAGTAGGTACAGTAACATCACGTAGCTGACCAAGTTTAGGAATCTGTTTTTCACCGTCTTTCATGTCAACAATTACTTTCCTCTTGTACATGCCATTTGAATCAAGTTCAAAACCATATATTTCTCCAACATCCCCTTCCTTCTCAAAATCCTGGATGTCTGCCAAATCTTTCAATTCTGTTACTGGACATGCAACTGGTATGATTCTCGACTTTGGACCACCACTCATTTTTATAAACAAAAATAAAATTATTTAACTTCTAACACTACACTAAAATCATGCATAAGAACTGGTTTGTCATCCTGATTAGTTACAGATATACTCAGTGACTCAAAAAAACTAGAACCTAATTTTTTAAACTGCAAATTAGGAAATCTAGCAACCACACTTTCACAATATGGGGTAGTTCCAGTCGGCAAGCATCTTAACAAAGTTGAAGGCTTTCCATTGTGTACATTTTCAGTAGTGTTCAGTTCTTTTAAATAAACATTTAGCACTGTGTGTACTGACAAATGAACAGGATATCTGCCAGTTATTCTTGGTTTTTTTGGTGATAGTAGACGTTCGACTGATTGTGACCAATCTTCATCTAGATGTGTTATTTTTTTACCTAAAAATCCAAGTAATAATAAAAGACTAATTGATAAAGAAAACTGACCACTTTTTGGAAATTCAATTGTAACAAGTAAATTAGCTGGGTTTAAAGTTGCTTTAATTTTAAATTCATTTTGAAGCCATTCAGCTAAAGTACAAAAGTCATAATACCCAGCTCGTAAAGTATCACCCTTCTCAATACCATCAAGAGTTCCACTTACAGAATAATTTTCATCATCCGTTACATTAAACCACTTTACTGTATAAAACATTTCATGGATAGCCACAGCCTTGTTACCATCTCGATTATCGATTCCATTAGTTAGCGACACTGGTTTGCTCGTGTCAAGATTTGTTAAGGTTATAAACATTTTTATTATCACATAAAAAAAAAGCACAATGGAATTTAAATCACCAACAATTGCCATTGTAAACGCGTTTCAATTTAACGTGGATGCCAAGTATAATGTTGCACCAACTTATGACCAGAAAATAATTCAACTAAATCAGCTTGATATAGCTTTGTCTGAAGGAGATTTATTTCAAGTGAAAGTGCCAAATCCTTATGAGCATTACCTAAACCCTCCAATTACAGATGACTCTACTGCAAGAAAGTGGTCTTCAAGCCCACTACAGATGTTTCAAAACCAACTTAACTTTGCTATACTATGCTCAACTACAAGCTGTGGCGTTTCTTTTACAGACCATTTGAATCACCCAAACAAACTGATTAAGTCCGTCTATCGTTTCCACACGTATTACCAGCTTAGAAGAATACTGTCAGAACTGCATACCCCACTGCCCACTGAATCCAGTTTTAATCAGTTTAACAATCCCATGGATTTGAAAGCATTTGAACGGATCTGTAATGAATTTAACATCAGTACAAAGTATGACTTTACACAAAAACTTGATGATCACAAAGGCATGGGAACATTGTATTATGCTATGAGTCACAGACAATACCCTCAAGATTATTACCCTGGTTACACTTCATTCTCATCAAAATCTGAAGTGTGGTTAGGCTCAATTGAACAGAAACAGTCTAATGCCTGGACCACATTTGTCTTAGATAAGAGTGACGGATTTACTCAAGCAGGAGTCGAACGCATAAATGAGTCTATCAGAACATATGTGTGGTGTATTCTAGGAGCACAAGCTCAAACAAAATCAAACATTTTGAATGGAAGTGGAAAGTTCGATTCACAAAAACAGTTTCTCGCTAATCTTGAAGATTCAGTAAATTCATCAGTTGATCTCCCATCTAGCATACAACGTTACCAAGACGTTCTCAGATATGCTAGATCAAAAGTTGACTTTGTAGTTGGTATTGGGTTATACATGTTGCCATCAGACCTTCAACTTCAAATGGGGACAATAACAAATTATAATAATGAAATAGTTGTTGCAGGTGTTGGTCAGAAATTAGGACTCAATCAATCTGTAAACTTGGGGGCCACAACCACACATGTACAGTCATTAAAACCATTACAGACAGTAACACCCCCGGCCACGGCACCAGTAACATCATCACCTGTACAGACAGTAACAGCTCCAGCTTTGACACCGGTACCCATAACGATAACACCAACACCAATCCTTGACACACATGAGTCAGAGAGAACAGCATTGGTAATAGGTCTCACTGGATTAGGGGTATTACTTCTTTACCTGTTTCATTAAATAACCCACCATCAACCCTCCTACTGTAACCAAAAAGACCCACACATGCTCTGCCATAAACCCTACTGCCTTCGCTGCAGTACTAATCAACCAACTGACAACCGTGCCTATAATGCCAGGCAACGCGTCTACTGCTTTCAGAGCCAATTTCTTAAGCAAGTCTGATATGTGAGACAGTTGTTTCTTTACCCACGACTGTAAGTCTTTTGGATCTGTGGGGACTGGGGTTGGTGGTGCTGGAGGTGGAGAACCACCCCCGGAGACAGCCAACACAACTGTACTGATAATAAACCCCAGAGCTGTAATTAAACTGGCAATTGTGATACCCTGTTCTCTGAAAAGTGTTTTAAGTCTCTCAGCCAGAGTAGTGTCTTCGTGAAGTATTTTTTGAATAGTTTCTCTAATCCTGTTGACTTGTGTTTTCAGTTTTTGTCTCCCAATACTAATCGCTTCTAACCTTCCTGATCTTTCTATCTGCAAATCATTTAATCTGTGTTGAATTCTTTCTTTCATTTCTGTGTCAAGATTCTCATTGCCTGCTGTAGCCAGTTTTTCTTTTTCACGTTCTATGTGTTTATCAAGCTCTCCTAGTTTGGCTAAATTATTTACCATCTCACCTCTTATTGTCTGCAGTGATTTATCCAAACCCATAATCTCCCTCATTGACAAAGGTGGATCATCTATTGTTTTCATAACATCATTTATTTGTCCTTCAGTAAATGAAGTTTCTTGTATCACTGTGTTTGCTATTTCTGGTAGGCTTGTTATTGGTGCCATTTCAATCTCTTGCCCCGTTGGCAACTTTGTTTGCGTGTCGTGAAGAACACTAGCCAGTCTTGGCGTGACAGGAGACCCTCCAATTCCAAGGTATCTTGCCAACCCAGAGTTACCACCGACTTCACCTTTAATTGTACTTAAAGCTCTAAACTTAGAAGGATTATTTTTATGTGTTAGATTTATTTTCCCTCTGTCTGTATTTACAAATAAGTGTCCTTTATCATATTCAAACTGATTAGGATCTATTACATCTGGGTGGACACCAACACTGTCATAAAATGAGTTTACTTTGTCTTTTAATAGTTCGTGATACATACTAGAACTAGTTACCATTCCAGTCATATCTGTTGCACCAGTATCAGTCATTCATGTCATCAAGACCTGCCAATTTATGATGACAGGGTGATTAGAACATTGTTTTATGCCTAAAGACAATAGCGACCCTATGTGGAACAATAAACTTAAACACGCCTGCTTAGGTACCCCTGAAAGGTATTTTTAATGTTGTTTGTTGAACCACGTGCTGCCCTTACAAACGGGATTCAGAATAAATTCTACAAATCCTATGATTACTCATTTGATCCTGCACAATCGTAAGAAGGCCGTTCCTATTCAAGTGTACGCGCGTCTTGGATTGTTACCATTATCAGCACTACGATGAGATCACAAAGTATTTTGCAGGTGGAAGGATTAGAGATAAACCAGCAAACATTGCGTGCAAAGATCTACATCTGTATGACGTTAGGATTGGTCAATACCTGACAAACAAGTATGCACTGTGGTTAGACCTGCGTAGTACAGATGACGACTATCTTCATGGGTCAGGACGAACTGTCGAGAATGGTAGTGATGGGATTACAATTCAGATACAAAAGAAGGTTGAAACTGCTGCAGCCATAAATATATATTTGTACCTGATATATGACGCACAACTCAAATATTAGCAGAAAGCAGACTGGGAGGAGGACTCATATATTTTATATTATTATTGGTGTATTAAAATGAACCGGGGCTTAATGACACTCGAATCCACAACTGTGGTCTAATTTTAGTTGGTCGCCACAAGTGGGTGTGGGAAAACTGAATTTGTTCCTTACACCTGTTACAAACAAGATACATCCACCACTTTCGAAAAACATTGTAATATTTTGTCCTACGATCAAATCTCAACAATGCATTATCACAACCGTATTATTTTCATTTGGGACTGAACAGCAATCATATACATTAGTCGATCCCTGAGAAATATAAACTGGTATGACTACGACCTGCTGTATTTTTAACAAGCAATTGATGATGGACCGCCAACGTTGTGTTCATTTGAGTCGATGACTGGTTTCTGCAGAGAAAAGAACATTGTCTAACGAAGAAGAAACACACTGAGCAGAACTTTTGCCTTCAGTGGCAGACATGCAAACATAAGTGTATGGATTTACTCACTCAGAAATATAATGCTGTACT
>BTPG01000007.1:70714560-70757060 GCA_036245525.1 Semisulcospira habei
CATTTCAAAATCTTCATGATTAAATCCTCCCGCTGCCATTGTTTTATTAATTTATTATTTTTTATTGTGCATAATAAAAATGACACAGTCTTACGGATCAAAGTTAGACCCATACAGAAAACTACGTGAGCCCCTGGGTGTTAAGGGCATTCGACAAACAATAGTCATCACAAACAATCCAAGTACCATAGACCAGAACCAAACACTTACAGTCAAGTTTCCAAACCTAGGACCCAGTGACGTTATTGTTCCTGGCACTGCACGCCTTGCTTTTAATATTGAACTATCATCAGACGCAGACGTGAACAGAACACTAGTTAACAATCTTGGCAGAGCAATTGTTAGAACTATTAAAGTAAAACTTGAAGGACAGGAAGTGTTTAGTCTTGATGACTCAGATGTATTCTACTGTTACAAAGACCTTTGGCTAACAAGAGAAGAACGAGAAGACCGTATTTACCAAGGCATACAGCCAGATAATGTTGGTAAACTTCGAATCGACGCCGGAGATAAAGTAACTAATACAGCCATGGATGTTATAATGGCCGAAACATATGGATCCAGATTCTACATTCCACTTGAGTTTGAAATCCTAACAGCTCATCTGCCTTATTATCAAGGAGCACTGAATGACCGTCTGAGTTTTGAACTAACCTTCAATGACTACTCCAAAGTTATTAAATCATCTGATCTTAGTGCAACATATAAGATCTCTAACATTTCCTTGGAATATGAAATTGTCACACACACTGAACTAGCCAGACTCATACAAAATCAGTATCAGTCAAGACTACCAATTTATTATGACAGGGTGATTAGACATAGTTTAATACCCAAAGACAAAAGCGACCCAATGTGGAACATAAACTTAAACACGCCTGCTAGGTCACTGAAAGGTATTTTTATGTTGTTTATTGAACCAGCGGCTCCATACAAACGGGATTCAGAAAAATTCTACAATCCTAAGATTACACATTTGTCCTGTACAATCGAAGGCCGTCCTAATCAAGTGTACGCATCTGGAATGTTACCATACCAGCACTACGATGAGATCACAAAGTATTTTGCAGGAGGAAGGATTAGAGATAAACCAGCAAACATTGCGTGCAAAGATCTACATCTGTATGACGTTAGGATTGGTCAATACCTGACAAACAAGTATGCACTGTGGTTAGACCTGCGTAGTACAGATGATGACTATCTTCATGGGTCAGGACGAACTGTTGAGAATGGTAGTGATGGGATTACAATTCAGATACAAAAGAAGGTTGAAACTGCTGCAGCCATAAACATATATTTGTACCTGATATATGATGCACAACTCAATATTGCAGAAAGCAGACTGAGTGGACACATATATTAAAATTATATTGTGTATTAAAATGAACCGGGGCTTAATGACACTCGATCCACACTGTGGCTTATTTGTTGGTGCCACAGGGTGTGGGAAAACTGAATTTGTACTTAACCTCTTACAAACAAGATACATCCACCACTTTGAAAACATTGTAATATTTTGTCCAACAATCAAACACAACAAAGCTTATCACAACCGTTTATTCATTTGGACTGACAGCAACATATACTTAGTCGACCCTGAGAAAAAACTGAATGACTACCTACAATATTTTTACAAGCAATTTGAAGGACAGCCAACGTTGTTTATTGTTGATGACTGTTCTGCAGAGAAAGACATTGTCAAGAAGAGAAACACTTTAGCAGAACTTGCCTTCAGTGGCAGACATGCAAACATAAGTGTATGGATTCTCACTCAGAAATATAATGCTGTACTGAAAGATTTTCGAGAACAGTTAAAGTTTATATGTTTGTTTTACTGTAAGGATCGTGACAGCTTTGAAGACTGTCTCAGAGAAAACGATGTCATCCCAAATAAGCATGAACGAGACAATGTGAAAAACAAACTGAAATTGACTAAGCATCTAAAGCTTATCTTAAAGACAGATCAGCCCACAGGGTATGGGTTAGTAAATTAATTTATACTTTTAGTTTGTATATAAAAATGACAGACGGACAAAAGGAGCAAAATTGGCCTATTGGTGAAATCATAGATATTACATATTGCTTTAAAGATGTTAAATATGTAAGCCAGCTTTATAATAAAGAGTCACCAGATAATTTTTTTATGTTACCAGCAACACTGTATATGACTGGTAATATAACTTTAAGTGTTGATAATCCATTTATAAAAAAAATAACTGTTGATATTAAGACACAGTCATTTACTGTTAATGAATATTTAAGTGGTTGGTTTGCTAAATTGTGTAGTGATTTAGCAAAAGAACTATATAAAATAAATTTATATTTTAACGTTGTTACATTTAATAAAATGGTATTGCACATACAAAACCAATAATGATGATTGAGTCAGTGTGTAAACAAATCTGTTTTGTAGGAGTTACAGTCAATAAAGTGCCATTTTCATTATATAATTTTCTATTTATTTTTTTGTCGGACAAATAAAAAAGATGGACAACCATCAAAGATTAAGAAACGAGTTTCACACAACTGACTTACCTATATCTAATATTTACAATGTCTATGAATCAATAGAAAGATCTTTTTTAGTCATACAAAATAACCTTCTTTCTGATAGTGTAAAGATTCAGATTGTTGCAAAAATAGAATTTGCCAGAGATGTTGGTGAAGTTATTGTAACGTATATCTCGACAAGGCAGCACACAGTTAATTCGAGAAGAGAACTAGAGAAAGTGTTTAGAGAAAGATTGTTACCAGTTAGTTAGTTATTTGGGTTTAACGCCAAGCAGGCGACTAAGGCCATCTCACGGCGGGATGGGTAAAAATCTGGTCAGCCAGACTAAAAGCAAGGTCTTAAGACAAGATGTAAATATAGATTAAAAATCTCAGGCTAAAATGTCGCACATGTCTGGAAAAGAAACGTCTACAGACTCTCAAAAAGGGCAAATAAAAAAATTCACATAGTCTATGAATGCTCAGATCTTGTTAAAAATATTGCATTCTCTCAAAAAATTGAAGATTTTGTCCGGGGCAACATCCCGGAACAAAACCTTCAAGGAGTCTGCTGTGAAGTGTTTATATCTGGTGTCAATTAGGTCAGCACAATACAGCAAAAAGTGTCGAACAGAAAACTGCTCATCACAGGCAAAACACCATGGACGCTCATCCTGTTTAAGTAAGTAAGAGTGCGTAACATATGTGTGCCCGATGTGGAGCCGAGCAAGGACAGTCTCCTCACGGCGGCTGCCGCAGCGGAAAGGTAGACTGTCAGACAACTTAGGAAGAGCTTCATGAAGCTTGTTCCCTTCCTCTTTGTCCCACTCGGACTGCCACTCGCGGGCTATGTACGCACTAATAACAGGTTTAAAATCACTATAGACAGTCTGTGTGTCAGGGACAGGGTCACTGCGGGCACTGTTGGCAGCAGAATCTGCGATTCTGTTGCCTTCGATGCCCACATGGCCTGGGACCCAAATAAAAATGATGTCATAATATTCCTTCATCAAGTCCGCGTAGAGCTCTCTAATCTGCACCAGCAGTGGATGGTCTGTTCCCGCGCCCTGAAGGGCCTGCAGGGCAGAAAGAGAGTCAGACAGAATCAGGAAGTTCCTTTCCCGAGACTGATAGGCATGCTTGAGTGCTAGCAGAATGGCTTGCAGTTCTGCACTAAATACAGAGGAATGGTCAGGAAGACGGAGCTTAAATGGGCGTCTAGGATGGCGAGAGGACACTGCAGCCGCAGCCACTCTTCCATCCTCAGACTTGGACCCATCCGTATAAAGACGACAATAGCCAGGAAAAATTGAAAGGAGTTCATTGAGGCTCTGTTGGTATATGGCTGGTGGAGTACAATCCTTCTTGTGGGCAGTCAAGTCCAGCAAGATGTCAGGAACTAGTAGTAGCCAGGGTGGAGTGACGTGTTGCAGAGATTCCGAAACTTTGTCCAGGTCCACTCCGGCCGCCTGCAGATGAGGTCGGACACGGAAGGAAAGTGGACGGACAGCTCCCGGATGGGCATCGTAAATCTCTGCAAACGACGGGTTAAAAACACAATCATAGGCAGGATTTTCTGGATGGGCCTTCAGCTTCAGAACATAGCTGAGCATGAGGCGGATGCGGCGGAGCCTGAGAGAAGGCTCCCCTGCCTCTGCATACAGACTAGGAACTGGAGATGTCCTGAAGGCTCCCAGACATATGCGCAGACCTTGATGGTGAATTGTGTTCAGACGCTGCAGAACAGACTTGGAAGCCGAGCCATATACCACAGAGCCGTAATCCAGTTTGGACCGAACAAGGGCCCGGTACAGTCGAAGTAAGACGATGCGGTCTGCACCCCAGTCAGTACGACCAACGACACGAAGAATGTCGAGGGCCTTCCGACAAGAGGTTCTAAGGTAGTTAACATGGTTGCAGAAGGTCAATCTTTTGTCAAAGATGACCCCCAAAACCTTAGCCTCTTCAGCCACCTTAATTGGCACTCCAGCAATGCTCAGGCTAGGTTCTGGAAAAAATTTCGTCTGGTTAGTAAAATGCACACAGACTGTCTTGGAGGGCGAGAATCTGAATCCATTGAGAGACACCCACCCCTGGATGCGATCAACGCACAGCTGCAAGCGCCTCTCAAGGGACGCAAGTCCTCGACCTCGTGCACACAAAGCAAAGTCGTCCACAAACAAAGAGCATTCAGAATCATCCTTGACGGCCTTTACAATGTTATTTATTTTAATGCTAAATAAAACAGGAGATAGAATACTGCCCTGCGGGACACCCATCTCCTGTTCAAAGGAGTCGGAGAGGGTGGAGCCCACACGGACATGGAACGACCTGTTGGACAAAAAATTGTTAATAAAAACGGGCAGATGCCCTTTAAAACCCATGTCCGACAAATCAGACATTATACCATGCTTCCAGGTAGTGTCATATGCCTTTTCAAGATCAAAGAAAATTGCATAGACATGCTGCTTGTTGACAAAAGCATCTCGGATAAAAGACTCAAAGCGGACTAGATGGTCAGTTGTACTACGGAAGCGCCGGAAACCGCACTGGAGGTCTGTGATGAGACCCTGTGACTCAAGATGCCACACCAGTCGGGCGTTGACCAAGCGTTCCATAGTTTTACATAAACATGATGTCAAAGCTATTGGCCGGTAGTTGCCCGGGTCGGAAGGATCCTTACCCGGCTTGGGAATTGGCACAACCACAGCCTGGCGCCAAGATGGCGGAAAATGACCGGTTATCCAGATATGGTTAAAGGCCTTGAGAAGTACAAGGAGTGAATCCTCAGGCAGATGTGTTATGAGGTGATAATGGATGGTATCTAATCCAGCAGCAGAGTCAGTACATTTCTGCATGGCTTGCTGCAATTCTGAAAACGTAAAAGGGGCATTATAGTCTTCCAAGTTATCCGATATAAAATCACAAGCGCAAGATTCTCGCTTCTCCTTCTCTCTCTGGAAGAAAGGTGAATAATGCTCTGTTGAAGAATTATGGGCAATGGTGGAGGCAAGCAAATTGGCCACAGCCTTTTTATCTGTGACCAAACTGGCACCATCTCTAAGATGGCCGACAGAAGCCGAGCCACCCCTGCCCCTAATTCTTCGAACAGCCTTCCAGACTTTTTGGGACGGAGTCCTAGAAGATAAAGATGAGACGAAGCGTCTCCAGGAAGCATGGCGTTCACGTTAAAAAATATAACGGGCTTTCGCCCGCTGTCTTTTAAAGGTTAAAATATTTGCTTGCGACGGATTACGAAATGCACGTCGCTGAGCAGATTTGCGCATTGTTTGGGCCTTGCGGCACTCTACATTGAACCATGGTACTCTCGGCTTCCGAGGGAGTGATGTGGAAGTTCTAGGGATGGTTTCACCTGCAACCTCCAACAAAATAGAAGTAAAACAAGAAACAGGTTCTTCAGCTGACATGACCACCTCCTCTGTAAGACGAGACTGACAGAGAGAGGCAAACAGAGACCAGTTAGCTTTCTGGAGATTCCAGCGCCCCACCGGCGAATCCTCCTCACAGCTGACCGATGACAGGACTACTGGGAAGTGGTCACTACCACACAGGTCGTCGTGAACCTTCCAGTCAAAGTCCAGCATGAGAGAAGGATCACACACAGTGAGGTCTAGAACAGAACTAGATCCGGAACCTGAGTTAGAGTATGTAGGTGAGCCATCGTTAAAGACACATAGGTTAAGTTGAGAAAAAACATCTTCTAACATCTGACCTCTGCCATCATAGTGGTCACTACCCCAAAGGTGAGCATGACCGTTAAAATCCCCCATGAGAATAAAGGGAGGGGGCAGTTGATCTACTAAGTGAAAAATATCATTGCTACAGACCCGCAGTGATGGTGGCAGGTAAATACTGCATATGGTTATGGTCTTTTTTAAGGTAACCCGAGCAGCGACAGCCTGAAGACAGGTGTCGATGCTAACGGGGCTACATAAAATTTGGCTACTAATGAGAAGAGCCGCTCCACCCGAGCGCCTCTCCGAATCAGAGCCTTTATGTATAACATTAAAACCATTAAAAGACACAGGGTCAGAAGTCTTCAGGTAAGTCTCCTGAAGAGATATGACTGAGGGGTTATAGAACTTGACTAAAAGACGTAATTCCTCAAAGTTAGCTCGAAAACCACGACAATTCCACTGAAGCAAAGAGTCCATGATTAAGTCTGATCTGGGGGTAAGGAGTTTTTCCCCCCTTTTTCCTTTACCTTGGAAGGAGTTGAAGAAACAGAGGGGGGCCGGCTCCCGGGCCTCCTCTGGTTCTTCGGAGAGGAAGGGGGTGGAGCTGCCGCAGCATCAGCAACAACAACTTCCACTCCCTCCATCCGCTCCTCCAGTGCAGCATATTTGTTTTGAAGGGGCACATCTGTGTTCCCCTTCTGGGCCCGTGCGCACAGCGGTCCCATAGATTTCTTAGACTTCTGGTCCTGGGCAGCGTTCCTGCCGCTAGAGTTAGCGGCCTTAGAAGGCTGACCAGAGCCAGAAGCCTTTGGAGTTGACTGACTAACAGGTTTGGGTGGGGGCTGAGGCTTAGGGGCAACAGAAGGCGGCACAACCGGACCGGCAGTGTCCGCCTTCTGCGTTCCCTGGCTCCTTGTCACCACCGGAGGAGGGTTACTCTCCAGGGGCGAGATGAGCCGAGGCTCCGCCCCCAACCAAGAAGTTGGGGTCTGACATGAAAAGTCTTTGGTGGGGCGCTTGCCTGCCACCGCTGCACTAAAAGTATACACTGAGGTGTTAGAGGTTGGGGCAGCCGCAGCTGCACCAGGGCCTTCAACCAGTTTTTTGGCATCCAGAAAGGACAGCCCCTTCTCCACACGCACCTGCTGAATCTTGCACTCGGATATCCAACGAGGGCATTTCTTATCCGAAGCCATATGCGCCCCCTGGCAATTCACACACAGGGGGGTGGCTGTGCAGGACTCAGCAGAGTGTCCGGGCCTAGTGCAACGGGCGCATGAAGCCTCTGCCTGACGGCATGTCTTCTGCCCATGGCCATACTTTTGGCACTTAAAGCACCGGAGGGGAAGAGGGACGTACTTTTTCACTCTCAGGGAGTAGTAACCTCCCCAGATGGTAGTAGGAGGGGTGGGGGTGCCAAACGTCAGGATGATGGTAGGGAGACGGATCTCCCCACCACCTCGCTTGGAAGCGAAGCGCCTGACGCAAGTCACCCCCTGAGACTTAAGGTTCCTTACAAGTTCATCTTCTGACAGTTCTGCCAAAGCTTGATCTTTGATTACGCCTCTTGACGAATTCATAGTTTTGTGGGGTGTGACTTCCACAGGAGTGTCTCCGATGGAAGAGAGCCCCAGTAGCCCGCTGGAGTGTGCCCGAGTACGGCACTCCACCAGCAAGTCACCAGACCTGAGGCGCTGGGCGTCAGGCCTGCCAACACGGCTCCTGAGGGTCTCCCCCACCAGAAAAGGATGCAGCTTGGTAACTGGTTTCTCCTTCACCTTGCTATGGACAATGAGCAAGCGAGGCCATACGGCCGACGCCTGAGGCGTCGCTTCCTCACAGTCTGAATCACTGTCATGTGCAATGTCGGTGTCTATGCGCCGTTTCTGTGCTAGTTTTGGTTTTTTGGTTTTATCCATATTATATTAGTAGAGATATTCATCCCCCGGGGGTCCCCGCCCGCCACCGAGCCCAACAAGGGAAAGTGCAACTGTCGGCGGGTCTCCAGCCGACGCACAATGGAGACTGCCCGAAAGATATACTCAAGGGGGTAAGCCCGATTGAACCGTTTGAGCCACCGCCTTCTATCACACCGTTGAATGCAGGGGAATACTGGCGTAAAGCACCTAATCAGCAGCAGAAGCTATAGCATGGTGCTCCGTATAGCAACCCGCATGTCAACAGTGGGATAGGGCTCAACGTGACAAGAGCCGATTGACTAGGCCGGTACGACTAGCCTCCCGTTTAGGTAGAAGTCAAGGCCGAAGTGGAGTGTTGGCACCAGTGAGCCGCAGCCCAAAGGGAACCTCAGCCACCAGGATCCTCTTCTCCCCCGACACGGGTCTCCAAGCACGGCAAACACTTGGGATCCAAAGGACCAAAAAGTCACGAGTATTTTTAAGGACCAATCCAACATGGTACGACCTAGGTTAGCACAGCTCCTTAAAAACCGGACCAGTGAAAAGGCTGAACAACATATCTGCTGACATCAAGTCCTAATCCTGGACAAAGATGGCACCCGTCCGCTAGCCCACTCAGTCAGGGACTGAGCGGACTACCCACCTACGCCACGTGGAGGCCGGTGCCGGGTAGGCAAGATTGTTACCAGACTTCCATGAAGCAATTGACAGAGCAGAAATGCAAGGGTCTGGCTGGCATGAAGGCCTTGTACATGAACTACAACTGAAGCAGTCAAGATATCATCCTATACTAGGTAAATCATGGATACCACTTCCAACTGAGGTTGCAAACAAAAAGGCTGTAGTCAATATTCAAAACAATGATAATTTATGTTTTATGTGGTGTGTGCTTGCTAAACTTCATTTTGTAAAAGCAAAACCTGATCGTGTATCTAACTATACCAAATTTGTAAATGAACTCAACTTCAGTGGCATTGAGTTCCCTGTTAAAATAGAGGATATAGACTTGTTTGAAAAACTAAATCCTGGTATATCTGTGAATGTGTTTGTGTGGGAAAATGAATCTGATAGGTAGGTATTTGGGTTTAACGCCGAGCAGGCGACTAAGGCCATCTCACGGCGGGATGGGTAAAAATCTGGTCAGCCAGACTAAAAGCAAGGTCTTAAGACAAGATGTAAATATAGATTAAAAATCTCAGGCTAAAATGTCGCACATGTCTGGAAAAGAAACGTCTACAGACTCTCAAAAAGGGCAAATAAAAAAATTCACATAGTCTATGAATGCTCAGATCTTGTTAAAAATATTGCATTCTCTCAAAAAATTGAAGATTTTGTCCGGGGGAACATCCCGGAACAAAACCTTCAAGGAGTCTGCTGTGAAGTGTTTATATCTGGTGTCAATTAGGTCAGCACAATACAGCAAAAAGTGTCGAACAGAAAACTGCTCATCACAGGCAAAACACCATGGACGCTCATCCTGTTTAAGTAAGTAAGAGTGCGTAACATATGTGTGCCCGATGTGGAGCCGAGCAAGGACAGTCTCCTCACGGCGGCTGCCGCAGCGGAAAGGTAGACTGTCAGACAACTTAGGAAGAGCTTCATGAAGCTTGTTCCCTTCCTCTTTGTCCCACTCGGACTGCCACTCGCGGGCTATGTACGCACTAATAACAGGTTTAAAATCACTATAGACAGTCTGTGTGTCAGGGACAGGGTCACTGCGGGCACTGTTGGCAGCAGAATCTGCGATTCTGTTGCCTTCGATGCCCACATGGCCTGGGACCCAAATAAAAATGATGTCATAATATTCCTTCATCAAGTCCGCGTAGAGCTCTCTAATCTGCACCAGCAGTGGATGGTCTGTTCCCGCGCCCTGAAGGGCCTGCAGGGCAGAAAGAGAGTCAGACAGAATCAGGAAGTTCCTTTCCCGAGACTGATAGGCATGCTTGAGTGCTAGCAGAATGGCCTGCAGTTCTGCACTAAATACAGAGGAATGGTCAGGGAGACGGAGCTTAAATGGGCGTCTAGGATGGCGAGAGGACACTGCAGCCGCAGCCACTCTTCCATCCTCAGACTTGGACCCATCCGTATAAAGACGACAATAGCCAGGAAAAATTGAAAGGAGTTCATTGAGGCTCTGTTGGTATATGGCTGGTGGAGTACAATCCTTCTTGTGGGCAGTCAAGTCCAGCAAGATGTCAGGAACTGGTAGTAGCCAGGGTGGAGTGACGTGTTGCAGAGATTCCGAAACTTTGTCCAGGTCCACTCCGGCCGCCTGCAGATGAGGTCTGACACGGAAGGAAAGTGGACGGACAGCTCCCGGATGGGCATCGTAAATCTCTGCAAACGACGGGTTAAAAACACAATCATAGGCAGGATTTTCTGGATGGGCCTTCAGCTTCAGAACGTAGCTGAGCATGAGGCGGATGCGGCGGAGCCTGAGAGAAGGCTCCCCTGCCTCTGCATACAGACTAGGAACTGGAGATGTCCTGAAGGCTCCCAGACATATGCGCAGACCTTGATGGTGAATTGTGTTCAGACGCTGCAGAACAGACTTGGATTATGATTATGATTGTACATTGCTTAACGTCCCGACAGCAACAAGGCTTTCTCAGGACGTGCCTGCACTGCTTGTGAAAAAAAAATATAAACAGAACATTGAATGTATGTCGCCAGCCGGTCAAATACGATAAATAAACCTACAACATGGGGCCTAAATAAAGCTAAGACCATTTAGCAACACACATCCAATATCAAGAGCTACAGGCAGTGCAGACAGTAGGGAGAGTTTTAAAAAGGCAAATACAGGTGAATGGACAAAGGGTAGACAGAAACACATGCCCCAGAATAGAGAGAAAAACCCACCCTGTGGGGCTGACCAGGGTGACCCTGGGAACTAAAAAATACCTAACCCCACCCAAGTCCCCCAGGGCAGACCCGGGTGGGGGTAGAACAGACTTGGAAGCCGAGCCATATACCACAGAGCCGTAATCCAGTTTGGACCGAACAAGGGCCCGGTACAGTCGAAGTAAGACGATGCGGTCTGCACCCCAGTCAGTACGACCAACGACACGAAGAATGTCGAGGGCCTTCCGACAAGAGGTTCTAAGGTAGTTAACATGGTTGCAGAAGGTCAATCTTTTGTCAAAGATGACCCCCAAAAACTTAGCCTCTTCAGCCACCTTAATTGGCACTCCAGCAATGCTCAGGCTAGGTTCTGGAAAAAATTTCGTCTGGTTAGTAAAATGCACACAGACTGTCTTGGAGGGTGAGAATCTGAATCCATTGAGAGACACCCACCCCTGGATGCGATCAACGCACAGCTGCAAGCGCCTCTCAAGGGACGCAAGTCCTCGACCTCGTGCACACAAAGCAAAGTCGTCCACAAACAAAGAGCATTCAGAATCATCCTTGACGGCCTTTACAATGTTATTTATTTTAATGCTAAATAAAACAGGAGATAGAATACTGCCCTGCGGGACACCCATCTCCTGTTCAAAGGAGTCGGAGAGGGTGGAGCCCACACGGACATGGAACGACCTGTTGGACAAAAAATTGTGAATAAAAACGGGCAGATGCCCTTTAAAACCCATGTCCGACAAATCAGACATTATACCATGCTTCCAGGTAGTGTCATATGCCTTTTCAAGATCAAAGAAAATTGCATAGACATGCTGCTTGTTAACAAAAGCATCTCGGATAAAAGACACAAAGCGGACTAGATGGTCAGTTGTACTACGGAAGCGCCGGAAACCGCACTGGAGGTCTGTGATGAGACCCTGTGACTCAAGATGCCACACCAGTCGGGCGTTGACCAAGCGTTCCATAGTTTTACATAAACATGATGTCAAAGCTATTGGCCGGTAGTTGCCCGGGTCGGAAGGATCCTTACCCGGCTTGGGAATTGGCACAACCACAGCCTGGCGCCAAGATGGCGGAAAATGACCGGTTATCCAGATATGGTTAAAGGCCTTGAGAAGTACAAGGAGTGAATCCTCAGGCAGATGTGTTATGAGCTGATAATGGATGGTATCTAATCCAGCAGCAGAGTCAGTACATTTCTGCATGGCTTGCTGCAATTCTGAAAACGTAAAAGGGGCATTATAGTCTTCCATGTTATCTGATATAAAATCACAAGCACAAGATTCTCGCTTCTCCTTCTCTCTCTTAAAGAAAGGTGAATAATGCTCTGTTGAAGAATTATGGGCAATGGTGGAGGCAAGCAAATTGGCCACAGCCTTTTTATCTGTGACCAAACTGGCACCATCTCTAAGATGGCCGACAGAAGCCGAGCCACCCCTGCCCCTAATTCTTCGAACAGCCTTCCAGACTTTTTGGGACGGAGTCCTAGAAGATAAAGATGAGACGAAGCGTCTCCAGGAAGCACGGCGTTCACGTTTAAAAATATAACGGGCTTTCGCCCGCTGTCTTTTAAAGGTTAAAATATTTGCTTGCGATGGATTACGAAATGCACGTCGCTGAGCAGATTTGCGCATTGTTTGGGCCTTGCGGCACTCTTCATTGAACCATGGTACTCTCGGCTTCCGAGGGAGTGATGTGGAAGTTCTAGGGATGGTTTCACCTGCAACCTCCAACAAAATAGAAGTAAAACAAGAAACAGGTTCTTCAGCTGACATGATCACCTCCTCTGTAAGACGAGACTGACAGAGAGAGGCAAACAGAGACCAGTTAGCTTTCTTGAGATTCCAGCGCCCCACCGGCGAATCCTCCTCACAGCTGACCGATGACAGGACTACTGGGAAGTGGTCACTACCACACAGGTCGTCGTGAACCTTCCAGTCAAAGTCCAGCATGAGAGAAGGATCACACACAGTGAGGTCTAGAACAGAACTAGATCCGGAACCTGAGTTAGAGTATGTAGGTGAGCCATCATTAAAGACACATAGGTTAAGTTGAGAAAAAACATCTTCTAACATCTGACCTCTGCCATCATAGTGGTCACTACCCCAAAGGTGAGCATGACCGTTAAAATCCCCCATGAGAATAAAGGGAGGGGGCAGTTGATCTACTAAGTGAAAAATATCATTGCTACAGACCCGCAGTGATAGTGGCAGGTAAATACTGCATATGGTTATGGTCTTTTTTAAGGTAACCCGAGCAGCGACAGCCTGAAGACAGGTGTCGATGCTAACGGGGCTACATAAAATTTGGCTACTAATGAGAAGAGCCGCTCCACCCGAGCGCCTCTCTGAATCAGAGCCTTTATGTATAACATTAAAACCATTAAAAGACACAGGGTCAGAAGTCTTCAGGTAAGTCTCCTGAAGAGATATGACTGAGGGGTTATAGAACTTGACTAAAAGACGTAATTCCTCAAAGTTAGCTCGAAAACCACGACAATTCCACTGAAGCAAAGAGTCCATGATTAAGTCTGATCTGGGGGTAAGGAGTTTTTCCCCCCTTTTTCCTTTACCTTGGAAGGAGTTGAAGAAACAGAGGGGGGCCGGCTCCCGGGCCTCCTCTGGTTCTTCGGAGAGGAAGGGGGTGGAGCTGCTGCAGCATCAGCAACAACAACTTCCACTCCCTCCATCCGCTCCTCCAGTGCAGCATATTTGTTTTGAAGGGGCACATCTGTGTTCCCCTTCTGGGCCCATGCGCACAGCGGTCCCATAGATTTCTTAGACTTCTGGTCCTGGGCAGCGTTCCTGCCGCTAGAGTTAGCGGCCTTAGAAGGCTGACCAGAGCCAGAAGCCTTTGGAGTTGACTGACTAACAGGTTTGGGTGGGGGCTGAGGCTTAGGGGCAACAGAAGGCGGCACAACCGGACCGGCAGTGTCCGCCTTCTGCGTTCCCTGGCTCCTTGTCACCACCGGAGGAGGGTTACTCTCCAGGGGCGAGATGAGCCGAGGCTCCGCCCCCAACCAAGAAGTTGGGGTCTGACATGAAAAGTCTTTGGTGGGGCGCTTGCCTGCCACCGCTGCACTAAAAGTATACACTGAGGTGTTAGAGGTTGGGGCAGCCGCAGCTGCACCAGGGCCTTCAACCAGTTTTTTGGCATCCAGAAAGGACAGCCCCTTCTCCACACGCACCTGCTGAATCTTGCACTCGGATATCCAACGAGGGCATTTCTTATGCGAAGCCATATGCGCCCCCTGGCAATTCACACACAGGGGGGTGGCTGTGCAGGACTCAGCAGAGTGTCCGGGCCTAGTGCAACGGGCGCATGAAGCCTCTGCCTGACGGCATGTCTTCTGCCCATGGCCATACTTTTGGCACTTAAAGCACCGGAGGGGAAGAGGGACGTACTTTTTCACTCTCAGGGAGTAGTAACCTCCCCAGATGGTAGTAGGAGGGGTGGGGGTGCCAAACGTCAGGATGATGGTAGGGAGACGGATCTCCCCACCACCTCGCTTGGAAGCGAAGCGCCTGACGCAAGTCACCCCCTGAGACTTAAGGTACCTTACAAGTTCATCTTCTGACAGTTCTGCCAAAGCTTGATCTTTGATTACGCCTCTTGACGAATTCATAGTTTTGTGGGGTGTGACTTCCACAGGAGTGTCTCCGATGGAAGAGAGCCCCAGTAGCCCGCTGGAGTGTGCCCAAGTACGGCACTCCACCAGCAAGTCACCAGACCTGAGGCGCTGGGCGTCAGGCCTGCCAACACGGCTCCTGAGGGTCTCCCCCACCAGAAAAGGATGCAGCTTGGTAACTGGTTTCTCCTTCACCTTGCTATGGACAATGAGGAAGCGAGGCCATACGGCCGACGCCTGAGGCGTCGCTTCCTCACAGTCTGAATCACTGTCATGTGCAATGTCGGTGTCTATGCGCCGTTTCTGTGCTAGTTTTGGTTTTTTGGTTTTATCCATATTATATTAGTAGAGATATTCATCCCCCGGGGGTCCCCGCCCGCCACCGAGCCCAACAAGGGAAAGTGCAACTGTCGGCGGGTCTCCAGCCGACGCACAATGGAGACTGCCCGAAAGATATACTCAAGGGGGTAAGCCCGATTGAACCGTTTGAGCCACCGCCTTCTATCACACCGTTGAATGCAGGGGAATACTGGCGTAAAGCACCTAATCAGCAGCAGAAGCTATAGCATGGTGCTCCGTATAGCAACCCGCATGTCAACAGTGGGATAGGGCTCAACGTGACAAGAGCCGATTGACTAGGCCGGTACGACTAGCCTCCCGTTTAGGTAGAAGTCAAGGCCGAAGTGGAGTGTTGGCACCAGTGAGCCGCAGCCCAAAGGGAACCTCAGCCACCAGGATCCTCTTCTCCCCCGACACGGGTCTCCAAGCACGGCAAACACTTGGGATCCAAAGGACCAAAAAGTCACGAGTATTTTTAAGGACCAATCCAACATGGTACGACCTAGGTTAGCACAGCTCCTTAAAAACCGGACCAGTGAAAAGGCTGAACAACATATCTGCTGACATCAAGTCCTAATCCTGGACAAAGATGGCACCCGTCCGCTAGCCCACTCAGTCAGGGACTGAGCGGACTACCCACCTACGCCACGTGGAGGCCGGTGCCGGGTAGGCGAAAATGAATCTGAGAATCTGAGAATAAGTTACAGCCAATTAGAGTATCTCCAATTGCCCCAACCTATGGGCAGCCAGAAGATAAACATGTTGACGTGTTATTAATCGGCCCTGCCGGTGATGACAATAACTTTCACTACACAATTATCAGAAATATGTCACGTCTAATTCATGGGCATACAACAAAACACAAGGGCAAACAGGAAGTGTGCAAGAGATGTTTACAAAGATTTTCCTCCATAAAATTAGCAGACAAACATGTTTTACATTGTAGGTCAGCTGATGACATACAAACTGTACTTAAGTATCCAGATCCTGGTAGTCAAGTGTATTTTAAGAACTATGGGAATCAGCAAAAGCTGCCGTTTGTAGTGTATGCAGATTTTGAATCACTCGTTGTTCCATATGAGGGTCCAGTTCCAGAGTCATTACCAAAGACTATAAAATTAAGTGACCAAGTGGTGTGTTCTTTTGGATACATTTTTGTTAGGTCAGACGGTCTTCATTCAGAACCTGTTATCTACAGGGGTGAAAATGCAGCATGCCTGTTTTTAACAGAAATGAGACAACTGTATAGTCAGGTAGTACAATATCTCACAACATGTCAGATGCCTTTGGTGATGACAGAAGAAGACAAACTAAAATTTGATACAGCAGAGACGTGTTGGATTTGTGAACAGCCTCTGGGAGGTGATAAAGTTCGTGACCACGATCACATAACTGGGTGTTACAGAGGTGCTGCACATAACAATTGTAACTTATTATTAAAAACAGATCCTAAGACATATAAGTTACCAATCTTTTTTCACAATCTGAAGGGATATGATTCACACATCATCATGCAGGCTGTTGATGAGTCTTACAGAAAAATTAGTTGCATTGCCCAGACAACTGAGAAGTACTTGACTTTTAGATTGGACAAATTAGCATTTTATGACTCCATGCAACATTTGTCTTTAGGTCTTGCTAGTCTGGCAGAAGGACTGAGTGAGTATCCAATAACAAGTAAATATTTTGAGCCGGACTTGATTAAAAAAGGTGTTTATCCATATGAGTACATCAGTGACTGGGTAGTTTTTGAGGAAAGGAGACTGCCTCCAAAAGAGAAATTTTATTCTACACTAACTGGTAAAGGTATTTCTGACTCTGAATACCAGCATGCACTTGATGCGTGGGATAAATTAGGGTGTCAGACAATTGGTGATTACCACGATCAGTACTTGAAAGCTGACGTTTGCTTTCTAGCAGATGTATTTGAAAGTTATCGTGAAAAGGGTTTGTTGCACTACAGTCTTGACCCTGCTTGCTACATAACTAGTCCTGGCATGACATGGGATGCATTTTTGAAATCCAGTAAGATATTTATAGACCTGTTGTATGATCGTACGATGGGTGAAATGGTGGAACGTGGATTGAGGGGTGGCATTAGTATTGCAGCAAATAATTATGCCAAGGCAAATAATAAATATCTTGACGACTTTGACCCCTCAATGTCAAGGTCATTTATTACGTACGTGGACGCTAACGATTTGTACGGATTCGCGATGTGTGAATTATTACCATTAAAAAACTTTTGTTTGTATGATTTGTCACAGTATGGCATAAAAAAATTAACAAAATATATTATGGATCGAGGTCAAAATGATGAAAAGGGTTGGATCTTTGAAGTAGACCTTGAGTACCCACACCACCTACATGATTACCATAATGATTATCCATTAGCAGTTGAAAAAATGAGTATGACGGGAAAAAAAGAAGACACCAAACTTGTGCCAAATCTAAATGACAAATTTAATTACGTTTGTCACTATCGATTGTTACAGTTTTACATCAGACATGGGTTAGTACTAAAGAAAGTTCACAGAGGAATTCAATTTGAACAAAGTGCTTTCATGAAAGATTACATAATGAAGAATACAACATTGCGTGCGAGAGAAGGTAACACTGCATTTGACAAAGACTTCTTTAAGCTTATGAACAATGCCTGTTTTGGCAAGACAATGGAAAATCCTCATCACCGCAAAGATGTGAGACTTGTCACAACTGAATTGGGTGCAATTAAACTTACAGGCAAGCCACAGTACACAGGGTACAAAGAATTTCATTCATCATTGTATGCAGTGTCACTCAAAAAAAAGATTGTTAAACTGGACAAGCCAGTCTGGAGTTGTCAAAATTATTAATGCTTGAATTTTATTATGATTACTTCAAACCAAAGTATCCTGACTGCCGTCTGTTATACACTGACACTGACTCTATGATCATTGATGTGTGTACTGAAGACTTTTATGAAGACATGAAAACAGAGTTACACATGTATGACACGTCTGACTACCCTAAAGACCATCCACTGTTTAGCACACAAAACAAGAAAGTGCCTGGTAAGTTTAAGGATGAACTAAATGGTGTGCCTATAGTTGAGTACGTTGGACTGAGATCAAAAATGTATTCTATACTGCACCAGAAGGGTAGTCAGTCAAAAGCCAAAGGTATCAAGAAAACAGCGATAAAAAATAAAGACATTCGTCATGAACATTACAAGCAAGTGTTAGATGGTGCATTAATGCCTGATTATCCAAACAAGTCACTGAGATCAAACAAACATAATCTTGAAATGATCCAAACACATAAGAAGTCTCTGGCAGTTGGAGACACAAAACGAGTGTTTCATAGTAAGGAAAAAGCTTATGCACCTGGTCATTACGGACTCAAGTTATCTGAAGAAATAGCTGACGAACTGGTCGATGAATTAATTGATGAGTTAGTTACTGAAATGAGTAACGGTGTCTGGGGGAATAATCTGTAATTCTTCTCTGACAAATGCCCTCTTTGGTGCAGGCTCATACAGATAATATATTGTTGCATTAGCTGAAGGAACTATTTTTTTTATATTATGAACAGATGTAGACCAAATTGGATCAGTTGCCCTACGTCTAACGTCATTTTCAGCCTCACCAGGTTGATACAAATATCTCACCTGTTTTGTAAATAAGTTAGTGTCTGGAGGTGTTATTGCTTTTATTTCTGACGGTATTGTTTTCAATTTAATAGAATCAACAGGTTTAGGGTGACCATCATTATTCATTGCTTTTATCACAGAAGGTAATCTTTTAACCCACTCAGTGTTACGTGCGTCATGCATGAGTTCCTTAGAATACTGATAGCTAAAAAGTCTCTCCGATAATTGCTTGTTAAAGTTTTCAACAATTGCCTGTGATCTATGCAAGCCTGGAATACCGCGTCTAACTAGTACGCCATGCTTTGCAAATAATTGATTAACAGCCCCTTTAAATTCACTCCCATCATCAACCTGCACAAGCCTAGGGTATTTTAAAGGACCTCGACTATATATTTTTGATAATGCAGTGGCCACTGTTACAGCTTTTTTGTCAGTTATGGGTTCTGCATCCTTATACCTTGAAGCTATGTCAACAACAGTTAATGCATACTTGTATCGTTTCTTTCTTATTGTGTCATGCGGAAGAAACAGGAGGTCCATTTGGTGTGTGTCATTAGGTGATGTGTTTTCAAAATGAGGCCTTGTTATTTTTCTTGGAGCAGGAAGATATATTTGCCAAATTGCCTGTTTTTTAAGCCACTGTTTTATTTGGTTAACATCTCCACCCACAGCAGCATGTAATTTTTTTATTGCAGTATTCCCTTTCCAGTAGCCAATTGGGGAGTAATATATTTTTGATAGTTTAGCGTCTGCCATTTTTTTTAGCAATATAAACTCCTGTAAAATATACTAATGTCATTCCTACTAGAACAAATATTATTTCTCCATTTCTTTGTTCTGAGCTTGGTTGGTAATAGTCGCTAAGTTTTGGTTGAGGAATAGATGTCTTCACCAGTTACAAGATAGTATTCTTTGATCGCGTCATCAACATTTGAAAATGTATGCTGTGCATGACCCTCAAGTTTTAGTTTTTCATTAATAAAATCCAGTTTTTCTATTCTTTGCTTCTCATAATCTTGTTGAGCTTGAGCTAGTTTTTCAGATGCCTCATTGTGGCGCTTCATTTCTTCTGCTGATTCTTCTTTACTCACTTTTGAAAAGAAATAGTTTGACCCACTAAAAGCTAATGCATTTATAACTGCACCGCCAATCATAACACTATAGTTGCCATATTTTTTATTTACTTAGAAATATTTTCTGGAATAATTCCTTGCTTGACTAGAAAATCTTTTGTTGCAATCGATGCTGTTATAACAACTACTAGTAGTACTAGCTTAGCACTGTCTTCGAAGTCTAATTTACTAAGGTCTGCTGATTTCATTTTGAGTAGACTTTTTCCCAGCATAGAATATGCTACTGCTAGTCCACTTATTACAGCGGAGTGATAGACAAGGTTCATTAAGTTCTTTGTGTCGCTCATTTTCTTATACCATAAAAATTAAAATAATAAATTTATTTACTGCATGTAAAATGGGTCCAAAGGTTTTGGAACTGCTGGTAATGTGGAGACTTCTTCTTTTGTTTTTGGAGTGTTTGATTTTTTGGACACTGTTCAAGTGTTTGGTTTGTATTTTTTATATAATTGGTAACCTACGTAACCAAATCCGACAACAAATCCAGCAACTATATATTTTGTTGTTGTTTTAGTTGTTTTTTTATCACTTTGTGGGGTATGTGTTGGTTCTAATGGTAGTGTCACTGATGATGTTACGTCAGTCTTTTCTGTTAATGCTTGAAGCTGTAATTTCTTTTGTCTGTTATATTCAGCTAATCTTTTCCCAGCCTCTATTCGACCTGGACTTTTAGTCTTAGTCACTGTTTGAACCTGTGTCAAGACATGGCTCTGTTGTGGAGTCGTCTCGTCCATTTTCTTCTAATTTAAAATTTATTTTAGAAAAATCAATATGACTACTAGTAACAAGTAAGGTTACAGCAGGTGCAAGGTAATTCCCAAACTTGTAAAACATAAGGCATGCTAATTTACCTATTGAACTTGAAACTATGGGGTTGCTTTCTAGATCATGTGAAAGGCTGTCACTATCAACAGGTAGGAAGTGACTTACAGCTTTTGTGTATAGGCAGACAAGAGATCGACTCAAATCACGTGTCATTAGTGAAGGAATGTGATTTTCATATTTAGAATGTAGTTTAATTAGCTCATCAGCAGTAAGGGATTCTATGTCTTCTGTCATGTATTGTTTACCGAGAAAAGCTTTTGATTTTCCAGAAACAACAACAGAGATAAGCCTTTGTTTTTTAGAGTCTAAGTCTTTGTTCTCTACAGCACAGATATCACTTAGAAGTAGCAATTCATCTTGATTCATTTTATAATGTAATATAATAATTTTGCTTAAAAAAGTCAATGACAGCATTAATAATTTAGGTTGGGTGGGGTATCTGCCTTAATACTCGCGGGTTGGTAGCTGATCAAAAAACGTAGCTTGAATGATTTCTGGAGTGGAACTAAAATGGCTAGGTAATAAAGGTATTGGGTGTCTTTGTTGACGTGGGCTTGCTTAATTACCGTGTTAATTAGAATAAATCAATTGTTTGGGGGAGGGGTGGGGTGGGAGACCCACATTATCTATCTCTACTCTTGCAGATGAATGGCCTGAGGAAGGAGTGGTGTCAAAACTCATTACTGTGGTGAGGACGAAATTATCATGATTTAAGAGGTCGGCCTCACACTTCGGGAGACAGACCGACCATGATAGTTCAAGGGTGGTGTCAGAACAGCTTGGCGCCTATAGGTGCGATGCTATTCTGACACCACCCTTGAACTATCATGGTCGATCCCCATCCTGTCGTAGCGCGCCAGGGGTTTATGGGATAAGTGTACACAGAATTGACACGTGTAACAGTATTAACGCGAGGGCCGACTAACGGCCGACAGCCTGTATTACATGAATCTCCGTGACTAGGTTTCTGTCATATGAGTACTATCTCAATATGGGCCCTGAGAACTGACATGGCACCGTGCACTGTACAGTTTGTAATCACAATGATTCGAACGTGACGACACCCGGTACGAGCGGGTCAGTACAGTTTTACTAGTTTTGTCAGTCAACACACAATGTGGGCTACCAGTAACTGCACCGACTTACTTGCTTTGGGCCGACTTGTACAACTTGCATTTACACATGATAAGCCTACACACATGATGACGTCTGAAAATACGGCCTGACAGTGTAGTCAGCGTTAATCAATCAATCAATCAATCAATCAATCAATCAATCAATCAATCGATAATGAATGAATGAATCAAACAATGACTAAATCAATCAATCAGTCGATTGATCGATCGATCACTCAATCAATCACATGTATTTAGACTGGCCTAACTTAGACAGCCAGGCCAGACGCGCAATTAACCCATTCAGCCCCGACGCACTACGCAGGAGATGGGTCGACCATGATAATTCAAGGGTAGTGCCAGACTTACCCTGTCGGCGCCAAGCTAATCTGGCACTACCCTTGAATAATCATGGTCGATCTATCTCCTGCAACAGGTGCATAGTCCCGGCGTTAGATGGCGCTTCCAACTGAAAATTTGGGAAATGCGTGCGTCGCCGGGCTAAATGAGTTAATTTCAAGTTGCAGCCTTTTGAAGGATCATATTAAAGCAGAGGGACAAGTTATCTGCTCTTCAGTCAACCAAGACAGGCCACGTCAGACCGGCAACACATCGCAGGCGTGGGCCCGCCGTCAGCCAGAACACGAACTCTACTAGTGCTGCGATCTACTTTCACGTGGTCGGAACGTCCCAAATCCGCTGTATATTATTACATCCTGCCTGAGTGATGCACATTGATTCCACGTATTTCATTCCGTCTGCAGGGCAGTCAAAACAGACCCAGCAACAGGTAATACAAAATAAAAGTGATGACTTGCGCTGCTAGCAGTCTCCAAAGTTACTGAATCGACAAGAGAGAGAGAGAGAGAGAGAGAGAGAGAGAGAGAGAGAGAGAGAGAGATGTTTTCATAGCTGTACGCTGCGAGCTGTAGTTGACTGGAGGGTGGGAACACACACCTTATGTGCGACCCTAACTCAAAATGTCAACACAGCCGTGTTCGTGCAGTGTTGATTCACCGACATCCTAGAACAGGCTGAGACTCGGCAACACAAACATTGTGATCTGCAAGTCATGTTACCACTGTTTCGGTCTCAAATCCCCATTCATAGGGATATGAGAACGAAACAGGTACACCATTCAAAACGAATCAGTGTTGTTAACCTCCGCCTGTGCTTGTCAGTGCTCGCCAAGCACGCTGCCGACTTACATAACACACTTACCGGTTTGTCGAGCTCACTTCAGTGAATGACTTGATGAAAGTAAATCTGTTACACGCTTGTTGAGGCAGGCAGTCGTTTCTCGCATACCTCCAAACAAAATCTCACTGAGAGGTCTGACAGGCTGCTCATCGTCTGAGAATGACCATCTCTTCCTAGTTATTTACAGTGGATTTCGCAATGACCTCTGACCTGTATTGACGCCGGAGGCGATGCGCGCGCAAGCGGAAGTTGTAATCCTGCGTAGCAGACGACATTTTACTAGGCGAGGTGATTGATGATTTGTTTTGTGAGACTGATGGATGGCAGTCCCCTGCGGTAATTGTAGAAGTATATACTCATACTGCATAAGTATTGTTACCCTAGTAGCATGAAGCGGAAATGTTACGTCGCATTTTAGACTCACTTTTTGGTCGCATATCGCTTCTTCGGCACCACTGAGCACTGGACGGTCCGGCGGCAACTATGATTTTTAGGTCAGAGGAGCCCTTCCGGCGGCGACCAAAATGAATGCGGAGATGCCGGACGGTCGCATCATGGTCACATTTAGGTTTTCATTTGCGACGATCGCAGTATGGTCGCGTTTAGGGCTTATTTGTGACGGTCACTCCAGAGAGTCGCAATAAGGCTCACAGGGACCGTCTTAGGATGATCGCATTTGGCCGGCTTCATTGTGACCCCACCAGCTTTAAGTTGTTCCTCAAGGGCAATATTTGCATGCATAATAATTACAAGAGTGAAGCCTGAGTCAAACATTAGGCATTCTTCCACAAAGAGACACACTGTAAAATGCATTACAAATGACTCCTGGACAAAATGTCTCTTAGTCTATAAGCACAGAAACTGTCATGTAAAGAACAATCTGAAGAAAATGTAAACAACTGCAAACAAACCAAACATATAACTGTAAATATGACCAATTGTGTTTAATTATTCTTGATCATTTATAACAGTAAATATATATTTTCTTTTCTTCATGAATGTCTTTCACACTCACTGAGTTATCAGACTCTGAAAAACAAGAAAGGCAAAGCCATTATGGCTCACGCGTATGACCTATTTACATATGTGTGACCTTTGTGACAATAAGGGCTGGCTTTTGCACTAGCAAAATCCATGTTTTCTGAAAATGTAAGCATTGTTCACTTATCTGTCAACACCCCCCCCCCCACCCACCCCCTTTGTGACCCTTGACTTTGTGATGAGTCGACTAAATTAGTATGCATAGGAAGAAGGTCTTATCATCAGCTACCTCTGTGCCAAATTTGATTAAAAAATTTGCAAAAATGTTGATAATACCTACAGTTTTATTTTTTTTAAATTGCATTTTACACACATTTGACGGCCTCTTGTGACCTTTGACCTTTTCGAGGGGTCATGCAAATTAGTATGCATAGATATAGGTCTTACCATCAGGTATCTCTATACCACATTTGGGTTTTAAGTTGTGAATAGTATTTGAGAAAAAAAAAAAACATCTTGTCAAAATATGGCTATTTTGGACCTATTTCCTGAGCTCTTGTGACCCTTGACCTTGAGAGAGAGAGAGAGAGAGAGAGAGAGGAGAGAGAGATTCGTGACTAGTTGACGATAGGAAATTTATGCCTTTTTTTTTTGTTGTTGTTGTTGTTTGTTTGATCCCATTTCATGATTGCATGAGATCTTCTACGACTGACATTAGATGTTTTTGTTTTGTACGTGTGTGAGTTCTGAGTACGTTGACGATATTGATGACGATGATGATGTAACTAACAGTTATACAGGAATACGTACTAGAATTTATGCACGTGTATTTTAATTCGGGCTATGACGTAAGCATAATACGAAAATTTTGATTATGTGTGTGTGGTTTTTTTTCCCCCGCGCTCACGGGCGCGCCGGTGCGTGCGTGCGTGTGTGTGTGTGTGTGTGTGTGTGTGTGTGTGTGTGTGTGTGTGTGTGTGTGTGTGTGTGTGTGTGTATGTGTGTGTGTGTGTGTATGTGTGTGTGTGTGTGTGTGTGTGTGTGTGTGTGTGTATTAGTTATGAGGGAGAGTGGAGGTGAGGTGGCTTTTTTTTTTTTTTTTTTTTTGGGGGGGGTGGGGGTGGGGGGGGGGAGGGGTAGAGGGATAAAGGAGGGAGGGATAGAGTATCTTGAGGTTGAGAGAGAAATCTATAGCGAACCAGATTCGGAGGCTGAACTTACATTTTTCTTGACTGCACGTTTAAAATTTTGCTAAAGATGATGATGTTAATGCTGATGATGACGTTATTATTATAAATATTTCATTGCGACATCATAGTTTTTCCTCCGCACACTGCGTGTCAATACTCGTGTTTCATAAAAGTTTCATGTCATCAGTAGTGACGTGACGCACTACATATCACGAACTTATGCACGTGCTTTTGTACCTTAGTCAATATAATATGTAAAAGTATTACGATAATTTAGAATTTGAAAGTGCATGTGTGTACATTCTGTATCTATTTTGAGCACTACATTCTCACACGTAAATTATGTTTTGTTATCTAAATACCTGTTACCTGGGCATTTCCCCGAAAAGCCCTCGCTGAGAGGGCGAAAATTTGTGCAAAGAATAAAAGTGTAACTCCTCCTAAACTACGTGGTGTATGTGGATTTATTCTTCACATTTTAAGTATATATATATATATATATATATATATATATATATATATATATATATATATATATATATATATATATATATATATATATATATATATATATATATATATATATATATAATGGATGGATGGATGGACGGGGGAACACACTGGTTAAAAAATGGGTGAATAGATGGCTTGATGAATGGATGGCTGGATGGATGGGTGGATGATAGTCTAACTTGCTGGCAGAGAGAGACAATGACAATGAATCTTTATTTTCCAATGATAAAAAGATTTAGGTCTGAAGACCTTTCTTCCATCTTGTCCTTGCTAAACTACTTACACAAACACTCACTAGGCCGTACGCACTGACACACCATAAGCGCCCAACAAGGCGAGTCATACTGGCTGCCCCCCTCGATCAGCTGCCGCTCAAAAGCGACAGCAGGGATACAACCAGTGTGTAGGCGATCATATACAAAAACATCATAAACACACTTAATACACGTAATTAGATATACAAGCGCTACCATCTAACAAATGTACCATAAGTTTTTTGAAAAAAAAACAATCAGACAAACTTCAAAATATCACGTTATTCTAAGACAAAGGCAGTTTACGCTTGCATTTGTAGCACTAATGCTGATGAAGCCGTGTCTTGAAAGCATTTATGGTAGTGATAGATTTTATTTCTTTTTGAAGTGAATTCCATTCTTTGGCTGCTGAATATGACAAGGACGATTTAAAAATGTCAAGGCGGGGCCTAGGCACTACCAGGTCGTTCCTCAGTGTCGGGTACGGAGTGTGGGGAGCCTTAAAGAGAGCAGCGAGATATCCAGGTGTTTGAAAGAGTGATCTTACGCATAAAATTAATACACATTTATTGAATAAAAAGTGCTTACGAAGGGGCAACATGTTTAATTTTGTTAGTTTATCGTCGGTAGTCAAAGGGGTGTGGGAATCTTTTAGGATAAGCTTTGCCGCACGTCTATGAAGTCAATTTATTCTTTTTAAAGAAATATCGCTGCATCCATCCCATACTGTCGATGCGTAATCTAGATGGGATGTTATGTGTGCATTATAAAACAACTGCCTGGTTGAAACGTCGGTGAATTGAACTAGTCTAGATAACAGATATAGATTTTTTGACAAAGCCTTACAAATAGAATTAGTGTGCGAGTGCCAACTGACCTGGTCGTTTACAGTATCACCAAGCAAACGATGTTCTCTAACTAGCGCTATTGGTTGCTGTTCAAGGGAAAGTTTGAGTGGCGGCGGGCTCAGATGATGCTTTGCCTTGTTGTCACAAGCATACATTCCGTCTTTGATGAATTTGGAATCATGGAATTAGTCTGGCACCAATCAAAGACTTCATTTATTGTTTGCTGGAATGAACTAGTGATTGTGGGCCCGTCTGGCGCAGACACATCCAAAGTTGCGTCATCTGCAAATAAGCTACAGGTAACGCCAGGTTGTGAGATATGTAAATGTAAGTCATTTATATAAAGTGTGAACAATAAAGGCCCGAGAATAGATCCCAGGGGCACGCCATGCATAATCAGCCCCTCAGAGGACGATTTGCCATTTACGCTGACATACTGTCGTCGGCCTTCAAATGAAGGTAGGATTTAAAAAAGGATACAGCTCGGTCACTTACGCGGTAGACTGAGAGTTTTTCGGTAAGGAGGGTATGGTTAATTAAGTCGAAGGCTTTGGAAAAGTCTAAAAAGATCACTCCAGTCAACAGTGCTTTGTTTATTGATGTGAGCCAACGATCCGTTAAATGTGAGAGAGCTGTTTGACAAGAGTGCCGCGGGCGAAATCCAGACTGTAAAGGATGAATAAGGTCGTGTGTGTCAAGAAAGTGCTGTAAGTGTTTGTGTATGTGCTTTTCTATGGGTTTTGAAAGTGAAGACAAGGTAGAAATTGGCCTGAATTTATTGGGATCTGTCAGATCTTTGTTCTTAGGAAGCGGAGATGACTTTTAGTAATTCAAGCTGAAAAGTTAATGACGACACTGAGAGTGACACCAGTCGATGCCAGTGTTTACAAACACAAAAAATGTTAAATGTTTAGGGCTTAACGTCTTTTGTCCACCACGAGGGTGATTTCAAAGACGGGGACAACGAAAAAGGGTCTGAGCAAATTTTGACCCAAGCTGGATTCGAACCCAGGACCTTTTGGTCTGGAGGCAAACGCTTTTACCACCGAGCCACCCAGCTCCCCGTTTACAAACACAGAGCTGGGCACACAGTGCACTGGAGTGATGACTGTAGTGAATCCACTGGGGGAAACAACAGTGAAAACGACTACATCGACCATTTTGGCAGCGTATTGGAGGGTTTGAGATAGACAAAAATCAACTTGAAGAAAATGTGAGCGGTCAAGTCACCAATAAAACAAAGCAAAGATACTTTAGGGACAAGACCAGGAACACAAACTTGGGAATGTTGTAATCGACCACCGCGGCAAGAAAGAAGAAATGATCTGCGACAGCGATGACTTCATCAAGTTCTTTTGGTTGGCGGTAATGATGACGATAACACTGAACGGAATCTATGTCCTCGCGGTCTGTTTCTCTCAAAACTTGACTTATTAGCCTGACAGCATGAGTGCCATGCTGTGACAGTCTATGTCGCGTTTCGTTGTTACCTCAATTGATTCTTTAGTTTATTTTTTTCCAGTTGTAGATAGGGGGGAAAGGAATACATATCTTGACTCTTGAAACTTGAAAGTCAGTAAAATGCCCAACGTATTCTAATTAATATTGTGTTGTCACTGATCTTCTTCCAAGTGGAAGGCCCCTACATTTTAACTAACTTAAAACGTGATCTAGGTCGGCCGTCCCCAGTTTTTCAGGCTCTTTCTTTCTTTCTTGGTCGGTTGGTTGATTAGTTATGGTTGGCTAGATTTTCCTTCAGTGTGCCAATGCCCCCTTCCCACCCTCCACCTCCCCTTCCCCCCTCCCCGCACGTGACTCATACACACACACACACAACACACTGCCACGCACCCCCAACCATTTTGTAATTCCACCCCAAACGCCCCCCCCCCCCACCCCCTCCCCGCAACCTGCCTGCAAATCCGGACCGTCTTCCACCCACTTCCCTGGTTCCCAGGCAAATGAGATACCCTTTTTGTAAAACGTCTTGGGGCCCACGTCGGTCGCAGTGGAAGCGCACACAGTTGTGCGCGCGGGCCCGCTGCGGTCGTCGTGGGCCTGGGAACCTTTGCTTACTGGGTAAGGTGCAGAAAAGTCGGCTGTGGACGTCACCAAGCGACGAATGATAATGAGTATCCATTACGATGTATGCACTAATGACAATTCGTTATGGATACTAACAGGTCAAAGCTGAAAGTAATTACATTGCCCGTCTTCTTCTGGCAAACGTGTGCTGGTCTGTGATTTTAAACGGTACGGCTTCAAGGGTTAAGGTCTGAAATCACACGCCAGCAAAATTTATGATCATGATGTTTTTCGGTATGTGGCAGGTCAGTGGCCTATGTCGCCGACGCAGCCACATTCATTGGCAATGTGAACCATGGGCAGACGACTATTTGCCCCCCCCCCCCTCCCTTCACGCCCCCCGCCCTGTTCATCCCTCCCCACCCCCACCATCTTCTCCCCGACTGCCGCCCCCCCCCCCCATCCGCCCCCCCCCTTCTCAGTAAGCAAAGGTCCTCGGACCCACGGCGGGGCGAAGTGCCTCCCCCCTCCCCCCCCCCACACACACATACACACACATCTCCCATTCCAACACCCACAGACTGACCACACACTTAGAGCACACGCGCGCACACACACACACACACACACACACACACACACACACCACACACACACGCGCGCGCGCGCAGGCACGCACGCTTTAGTTTTGCGCATTATTATGGACCAAAACTGCACTACAAGGTTTATTTTATAGATGTCATGTGTTTGTCTTGTGTTTGTTTTCAGAGTGAATGCGCGTGTTTCACGTGAGCGTGCGTATTGGGTTCAGCTAGCGGCGCTTTCAGCCGATTTGGGTATGACCGGTATTATTATTATTATCATCATCATCATCATCATGATCATCATCGTCATTGTTATCATTATTATTATTATTATTACTTACTAATATACTTACTTACTTACTGCAGATCAGTGCTGTTTAATTTCAGGGAGAAAAGAAAAAACGAAAAATACCAACTGATGAAAGCTAATTTCTTATTTTGAAAAGGATACGATCAAACGTAAAAATGGACTAAAAAAGTTCACGTCTGCCGGCTGTCATAACGTGTTCGTATTAGTTCTTTCGCTTCCGTTGCCAGCTGTGAGAGACAGCGGGCCGACTGTGCCTAGGGCCCTCTGATGAACACTATCAGCCTTGCTTGCTGGGCGCCTCCAGGCGCCCAGCAAGCAAGTCTGACAGTGTCGTATTGTCAGTGGACGATCAAGAGTCGCCGGCCCAACTAACAGGCGCGATCTTTCAGCTAGTACAGTCTGTCGATCTCCATGACTGAGAACAGTGCCGAGAGGACAGTCGGGTGAGGGAAAACTCCTTGGGCTGACCTCGGGCTTAATTGGCACGCGCACGGCGACCGCCGTGCAAGTGCCAACGAAGCCTAATGCAGGCCCGAGCATTTTTTACCACCGTGATGCGACCCGGTTAATTGGCTCCGGAAGTGACGTGTTTTATATAACGTTATACATTGATGCATATCTGAAGAAAAATGATATTAATTGGTCAAAGGTGTAGTGTTTCGTCTACGTATGTAGTCTCCGGCATTCAGATGAACTGAGACGGTATCAGTATCAGCCAAGGACTACTCTGTTCTTGTTCACGGATTAGCGGAGAAGAACCCTAGCGGATTCGCAGTATATCACAGAGTCTTTGCAGTCAGCAGTATGAACCAGTTGCGACTGAGAGTCGTCGGGGTCAGCAGACCCCATCGTTGCAGTGGTGTGGGGACATATTGTCCTCCCGTTTCCGTTCCTATGACACCGCGTTGGTGCCGTAATTCTGAGAGATTCTGAAAGTTCAGCGGAAAATTTCGATGTGTCAGTAATGCTCTTGTCGTTTGATTAACCCTTTACTTCCTGATACGCTCTAACATGAGATAAATTTGACCATGATAGTTCAAGGGTGGTGCCAGAACAGCTTGTCGCCCATGGGCGCCAAGCTGTCCTGGCACCACCCTTCAACTATCATGCCAGTCTATCTCCGAAACTGTAATCTAGCCTTCATAGGACATCACACACACCTGAAAAAAAATCATCTTCAGGATCTAATGGGCTAAATCCTGTTTCTTCTCAATTATAGTCTTACACAGGTGGTCTGTTCCCTGTCAATACTAAATCGTTGGGTGAAATGTGCGTGCTTGTCTCTGTGTGTGTGTGTGTGTGTGTGTGTGTGTGTGTGTGTGTGTGTGTGTGTGTGTGTGCGTGCGTGCGTGCGTGCGTGCGTGCGTGCGTGATAGCGCTGTCATATGACTTACCTGGGTGAACAGCAGCAGGATGGTTTGCTGACTTTCTTTGCTGGCGACTTGTCTGCAGGAGCTTCAGACTGGACGTACGCATAGCCGTTTTCGTCTGACTTGTCTTTCGCCATAGTTCACACTACGAGAGAATTTCTGTACACAGAAAATGCACAATTAAATCCATCAATGCTGGCGAGTAGTGACTGAGATGACAAAAGCGAAAATAAGAAAAAAAGAGACAACAAAAAATTGTTTATTCTCATGACCAATGAATAATCAGAAGCAACACACGCACGCACGCGCGAACATGCGAGCGCGCCCTTGCGCACACACCTTTAAGCCGATTAAGTCTATAAAACATGTTGTCTTTCCCTCAAAATAACACAGCTGTCTCTTTCAAGTAGCGTTCTGACCTTTCGAGAAGTGTTTGTATCGACAGGCGTTGTCTATTTCTCACCAAAGGTATTCAACGCTTCTTTGTTTTAGTTTTGAGTCAACATAAACGAATTTAAAGAAGTTTCTTTGCGTTTCATAAAAAATCACATTAACTGAATCAGACGCAAGCTCGCTTTGAAAAGTAACTCCTAATTTGCACCTGATGATGACTGCAGCAAATTTGAGAGGTGCATATTAACAAAGACAGTGCATGAGCTACGGCAGATGAATCGGTCATGATAGTTCAAGGGTAGTGCCAGATTAGATTGGCGCCTTTTCAGGCGCCAAGCTAATCTGGCACCACCCTTTAATTATCATGCTCAGTACACTCAACGGCTAAGGTGAATATGTCTGGCATTCTAAACAAACACATAAATACAAAACGCAGAAATTGCAGAGCTGTACAAAAATGTAAGTTACTAAAAAATCGCTGACGCAAAAGTGTGTCAAACGCAATGCAGTTACAGAAACTGGTTAGTTCAGACTCACCTTGATCAAATACGGTGTTCCTTGAGTTGCTCTTTAAGGAGTCTTACAGATGAATCGATCCAACATAAACGATAACTGTTGAGAAAGAAAAAAAAAAAAAGAAGTAGGTCGATCAAACACTCAGCGTTGCACGGACTTCAAACTTTCCGTGGATTCGTCAATCGTGCTCCATCTGCAAGAGGCATATGCATGCCGCTGCAGCCTTTGGGGCCCATGAGAATATTTATTTATACGAGGTATGATCAAAAAGTATTGATAGTGGTGACCGAAACCGTTGGCCCAATTTACTTGATATTTTTACATTTTGTAATATCACTATCCTCCACTATTTATGCACAATTTCAGCTACTTCAGGCAAGATCCAAAGGTGATGTGTTATTCTGATAAAGGTCATGATCGGACTTGTGAATTTAAGGCTTTTGCTAGGTCCTGGACGCGGGAAAATTCCGTCCTCCCAGCCTCTTTTTCAGTTTAGGGAAGAACCAAAAGTCGCATTGGTCAAGGCAAGGACTGTATGATGGTTGAGGAAGAACACGAATGTTTTGCTCCTCTGTGTAGGACACAGTGACCTTGGCTTTATGGTCACTGTCATTTTCAAGGAAAAACAAGATGTTCTGGCCATTGCGAGTTGGCCGCTCCTCATGAACATACTTCAACACTTTTGGAAAAAGAATTTCTTGTGAGACATTTTGCATTGACTGCGCACCCCACAGGTAAATATTAGTTATGACATGGACCTCTAAGTTTTAAAAATTTGAGAAAATATTGCCGTCAATTCTGTAAATCTGACAAATGTACCCCTAGTCTCTTCTCATCAGAGGCCAGCCACTTTGATTGGACTGGTTGCGGAGGATACCATTACAGGACAAACACGTATTGCCATCAGTGATGACATCACACGGTAATTTGAGGCCATTTATGCTAAACGTTTTGAGTAGTTAATCTAAGCGATCAACTTTCTCTTGCATCTGAGCCTCCGTCAAGAAATGGGGTATCCTTACTGAAGATAGTTTTTGGAGGTCAAGGTCATTGCGCACCATCCTTTGAACTTTACCAAGATAAACATCGGAAGTTTAAGATGTTTCTCAAAATAAAATAAAGGCGTATTTTCTATCAAAGTGTAAATAAAGAGCAAACTTTGCTCGTCCCCGGCTGAAATTTGACGGCCAGACCAGTACTCGTCTTCAAAGCCATCTCTTGCATAGTTACATCGCACAATCCACTTGTAGTCAGCGCCAGACAATACACAAGTACCATATCAAACGCTTTTAAATTTGTTTCGAATTTGATTGGACTGTCTCAACATTTCACTCTTTTAAAAATGTAGAAATAAATGTATTATCTTGAAGAGTCCACTGTTTTCAAGCACAGCTGTTTACATCACTTTTTCAATGACGTCACACAGCGGCCTGGCTGAACATACCAGCCCCATATTGTGCACGAAATTTGTTTTGATACTAAGTTTATTTATGTGAGTTTAGTAGTTTACAAATTGCGGCCCAACTGTCGTTACTTTTTGATCATACCTCGTATATGACTCTTGACCGCAAGAAGTGCCTCAGTGCGAAATTGTCTCTTTGGTCATTACTCCATAGGGGCGCAAACCGGCGCCTCAACCTTACTATAAATGGGCCCAATCTACTGTTTTTGAACTGCTTCTGATTTAGGAATGGCTCCTATTATACCCATTATTTTCCAGTGCCGACTGGGAGATAAATCGAACGTCTCCTCTAGTTTGACCAAATTGGTTCCTGACGGGAAAAGGCAGCCTGTTTTGAGTGTATTTTTAGTATGGTGCGTAAAGTGTGTGCATCCACACTCGTTACACTTTCCTCTTACTTAAGCTTTAGTTCAACATCATGCATCAGCAAAAACAAGAGGAAATGCATTTCTTTGCTTCAGTCACACTTACTTCATTGTAAAATAATGATGCTTCCTCATAATTTGTCAAAACTACAACAGCCTAAAAACGCTTCACATCAGTAATCGTCTCCTCTGTGTGTGCGTGTGTGTCTATTCATAGAAACAACGCTGAAAACTTAAAAAAAAAAAAAAAAAAAAATACATCCAAGTGCAAGATGCATAGATCCTCATAGCCTCCGCATTCGCGGGAGCCCATGAGGATCTATGCCTCTTGCTGACACCACTTCGTATTCATGTTCCTGGGACGGCTGGGTCAGTCTTTTTCGTGTGTAATTAACAAAGGTTTTAGGAACGCAACCTGCTACCACCAGTTATTTACAAATTGTAACACATCTCCCGTGATTATCACATTATGTTGAGCCAGACTATTAGTCAGCACCCCCCCCCCCCCTACCAACCCCACCCCCACCCCACCCCCCTCCCCCCACCCTTTCAGAAAGCACGACAGCTGCTTCTTCAGCGATTATCGCTATATACAGCAGGACCTGAAAACTAACGCGGTTGTCAACTAATGCATCCGGTTTTCATGCACCCGCAAATTACACATACGTAGTGAGTAAAATGGCTTTGGGCCTACGTCGGCCGCAGTTGGCCCGCGCACGACTGTCGTGCGCGGGCCAACTGCGACCGACGTCGGTCCGACAGTATTTTGCTTACCATAGGTGTAAAAGTTTCCTTTGAGCACAGGCAAATGACGGAAGGGTGACAGATAAAGATTGGGTGATAAACACTTTGTGGACGCTTAGGTTTGTGATGAGCAGTCTAATGGGAAGGCCGAGTGCGTCATCAAGCGGTCTGGACTATACGCCATATTTTACTACTAACACGTGTCACGTGATGAGCCGCTGTGATTTGGACCCGCTGTGAGATTGCCTTAGTCGCCTGCTCTGCGTTAAACCCTAATCACTGACTGAATTTGCCCCTGGCAAAGGCTGCTGTCGTTAGCTGACTGAGTCTACAGCAACTGTTGTTACAGCAATGTTATCTGGGGATTATCTTCAGCCGTGGTAAACCCTTAGCATAGCAACTTTCATTCCCTGATCAGAGTTTTTTTTGTTGTTGTTGTTGTTAAATCTTCTGAAGTCAGAGTCAGTGTGGCCACTTACGTAGTGGTGGGGGTAATTTTTTAAAAATATGAATCCACACACGCAACTTGAAATCCTCTGAAGTCGGATTTTGGTGACCTAATAGTGAGCAGATGTAATTATACGACTCTGGGAGTGTTTAGCCCAGGAACGCAACAACAACTGACGCCGGAACTGCGAATTTGCGCACAGCGACTGACTCGAAGCCGTAAGGTCAAAATCACCGACCCGGCGTACTCACACGGCATATGCTGGTCCGCTGTGATTTTGGACTTTACGGCTCAAGAGCCGTAAGGTCCAAAATCACAGACCAGCACACACCTGCATTATTTCACAGGCCGCAGAGCACAAGTGTTCTTCCTACTTTTCACACTTACAACTGCATCACGGTCAGAAGCAGCTGCGTTCCAACCTTCAGCTTTGCGAAACGACAGCATGGCATACATAATTTTTGGGGTTCGTCTTTTGGCCTTCGTGCGACATGCGACGGGATGCCTGCGACGTACGACCATATCTATGCAAAAATAACAATTAACATTTGCGTGCTCATTGTGCATTTATCACAATGACGAAGCAAAGTTAAATCGAACAGTCAGCCTTAGGCAAGATTGTATGACTCCTAAAAAGCTATGGCTTTTTGTCGCGATTGTCATATAGTTAGTGCTTCCTCGTTCCACATGTTGCATTGACAAAATAGCGTGGTAGCATTGGCTAAATAAGGAGGCTACGTAAAGCATCGGGCGCAAAGGCCATCGGGCCGACGTCATGCGCGGGCCACCGGCGGCCGATGTCGGCCCGATGGCCATTTGCGCATTGGGTAGTTAAGACCGACGGTACACCACTGCAGTGCTTGGTGGTTTTTTTTTAACCCCACCTCCCCCCCCCCCCCCCACCCCATTCCCCCACCCCCTCCCTCCCCACCATTCCTTTTAACTTTTCAAATAAAACGCTAGATTTATACACGGATTTAGAACTTCAAATCTCTGGCCTACGTGTTATTATGATGTGCGCCAAGGATTTTCATGCTGTAAACTCAGCTAATCACACTTAACGTTCATGATCGCGCACAGCAAATTTCTACTGAAGACACTGGTGGGCAATACATTTTTTAAAATTTTATTTCTATTGCCATTTAAATGTGTTCAGGCTTGAGTGTCTGTAAGATAAAAAGCCCATTACTGTTATACACCTTGAATCGCGCAGTTCAACTAAAAGGCATCCGCCTTTTGGATCGATAGAAAATGCAGATGCACTTGGGTCTGAATCTGACGCGCTTTGGGTCTGAATCGATTCAAAGAGCCGCGAGCTGAACCAAACGCGCGCGCTTATGTGTTTCTGGTGTAACCACTTTCGTCCTGTGTCAGCGCTTTGGACATCGGCTTCTGCGTTTACGATGTCAGCAAGCAAAGAACCTTTCATCTGGCCGATGTCGGCTGCTGTTGGCCTGAGGACGGCCATGCGCTGGCTAACAGCGGCAAACGTCGACCCGAGGATCCTTTGCTTACTGGGACCCAGAGCTGACGTCGTCCCAAGAACGCTTTGTTTACTGGAGTCACTGAGTGGAAGGACCTACCGTCTGTAAATGTGTGTGAACGTTTAACATAACATTAGCAAAAACACATGAACAAACTGGAAAACACTTCCGACAACATGTGGAGATGACGTATTTGCCATTGTTTATTCCTAACTAAATAATCCCTAACTGCTAATTTGATCGGCGCATATGTGTGGAAGGAGTCTGCGGGCCGACTAAACGACTGATATCCCAACTTTGCGTCTTTAGTTTAATTGTCTCATAAAGCACTTGCACAAAATTAATGTATTGATTCCTCCGTGTGCGTGCCGACTGACATGAATCATGTGTGTCATAAGCTACCAAGAAATACCCAACAAAGAAAAAACACGTTTTGAAAGAACCGAGCAGAAAACAGTTATTTAATTTTCGGGTTGCAACCCTTTGATATTAATAACAGTAGGATAATGGGCTTCTTATCCTTTGGTAGCACCCTTATTGCCGTCTAAAGATAATTAACCTCTTACTTACTTACTTACGCCTGTCACCCCTACCCGGGTATAGGCCGTCGCCGAGAGAACTCCAGCGACTCCTGTCCTGTGCTTCTCCTTCAATTTTACTCCAGGTGGTTCCCAGTCTCTTGATGTCTGCTTGGAGGTCTCGACGCCAGGAGTTTCTCGGCCTACCTCTTTTCCTCTTTCCCTGGGGGTTCCATGACAATGCCTGCCTAGTGATACTGGAAGCTGGCTTTCTCAGACTGTGACCGATCCATCCCCATCTTCTTCGCCCAATTTCATTCTCTGCTGTTATCTGCTCTGTTCTCTCCCAGAGTCTGACGTTGCTGATCTTCTCTGGCCAGTGGATTTTCAAAATTCTTCTAAGGCAACTGTTTATGAAGATCTGTACTCTGTTGACTTTGGTTTTTGTTAATCTCCAAGTCTCTGCTCCATATAGGAGAACTGCTTTTACGTTTGAGTTGAAAATCGGACTTTGGTGTGTTGTGACAGCTCTCTGGAACTCCACACTTTTTTCAACTGGAGAAAGGCTGCTCTTGCTTTACCGATTCGTGCTCTGACATCTGCATCAGTGCCGCCTTTTTTGTCTATGATGCTCCCGAGATAGGTGAAGGACTCCACCTCCTCCAACGGGGTGCCAGCAAGCAAGACTGGTTCTTCCCTGGTTGCGTTCAGCCTCATTGTCTTTGTTTTCTGTTTGTGGATGGTGAGGCCCACTTGGGACGAGATGTCAGCAAGCCTCGTGGTCTTGTCCTGCATTTGTTGATGAGTGTGGGACAGTAATGCCAAGCCGTCTGCAAAATCGAGGTCGTCAAGCTGTGTCCACAGTGTCCACTGTATTCCACTTCAGTCGTCTGTGCTCTGTGGTCCTCTTCATGACCCAGTCTATGGCCAGTAGGAAGAGGAACGGGACAGCAGACACCCCTGCCTGACACCGGTTCTGACCTGGAGCTCCCTGGTGAACTACCCTTCGTGGATCACGCGACATGTCATGCCATCGTAGCTGCTCTTGATCAGGCGGACGAGCTTTGTGGGTACACCGTAGTGTCGTAGGAGTTTCCACAGAGTCTCTCGGTCTAATTAACCTCTTCACTGCTGAGAAATAATGAACACCACCCAACTGCAAGAGGTGTATAGATCCTTATGAACCCCTCAACCGCAGGGGTTCATGAGGTTACATGCCTCTTGCTGAGACCTATTTGTATCCAGGTTCTTTTCACAGCTGTTGATCCTTGACGCTAAATGAATAAATACATGTATTTCTAAAATACAATCTTTGTCCACTGGCAGTGAAGGGGTTATTTTATTAACTCAAGCGAAGCGATACGATTTTATATAAACCATCAGGCAATAAAAACGCGAATTTTTCATCGTCGCGTTTTTCTTCGTCGATATGCTTTGTTCCGTTTCATTTTGACACAATTTGTTAGAAAATGTTTTGAGTAAGGAGTGTTATGTCTTGTGTACAGAGAATGTTCAGTCATAAAAATCCCACGGCGATGACGTATGACGTAATCAATAACCCTACCATCACGGGATATTGAAAGTGAAATGGGGGAGCATCTGCAGAGGACACAGCTGAAAACCAACCAGCGTGCTGTGTCACTAGGGTCCGTGTGCATGAAAATCCGGCCTTGTCTGGCCTTGACCCGCTTTCATTTGTCAAAGGCGCCTTAAAAAATCAGCATGACTTATCCCATTCAGCCGTGACGCACTACAGCAGGAGATGGGTCGACCCTGATAATTCAAGGGTAGTGCCAGATTAGCTTGACGCCTGTCGGCGCCAAGCTAATCTGGCATTGCCCTTGAATTATCATGGTCGACCCATCTCTTGCAACTGGTGCACAGTCATTAGATGACGCCTCCAAAATTTGGGAAATACGCCTGAATGAGTTAATGAACACGAAAATAAACAGTTGTTCATGTGCATGTTAGCGGCCATATTTTCCCGATCAACTGGATATGTGTGTGTGTTCCTCATCTCTTTGTCAACCACTGGATCATGAACAATGGCTTAAAAGTAATTCACATTGCAAAAAATCTTATTTATTAAGCAAATGGTGTGCACCGGAAATTCTGTGTCTCTAGTGAATTTTATAATTCAGATTTCCTTTGCGGCAGTTTAGAACATCATAATCAGTCCACAAAACATGTGTTAAGACATCTCACAGGAAACGTGTTTGTCACAGTGTGTTCAGTTTTGTTAATTTTCACCACAAGTGAAACCCTGTGTCTTCCAAGGCAGCTAAGGGGGATAACTCTTTCAAAATGTGTGTGCTGGTAGCTCGGACAGTAAGCTGAACATGTAAAGTAAACAACAAGGATAATTTTCTTGTTTTGTTGCATAGACGGATCTTCGCTTTAGGGCACATTTCGCTGTTTGTTATTGCCTTTGAGAATAGATATACATCAAGATGTCTTTCTGCAGACTGGAAACGTGTATCACACATGATCGTCAACGGTATTCAGTAACCCCGGTCCCTTCACTGCCGAGAAAAAGGAACATGCAAGAGATATCTAGATCCTGATGAGCCCCCGCAATGTGTATCCATGTTCCCTGGACGGTTGAGGCTTTTGGTAGTTGAATAAACAGAGATTCAGAAATACAATCTCAGCGCATCCAGTAGAAGGGAAAGGGTCAACCTGTTTACGTGTATACATTCGGCCTTCTCGCTGGGCGGTCGACCTTAGCAGCTTCGTTTGGAACGAACCAGAGCGAAATCACGGCGGATAACCAGCATATGTTCCATAAGAATAGACAACACTCCAAACATCTCCAAGAGGCATAGATCCTCATGAGCCCCTTCGGGGCTCATGAGGATCTATGCCTCTTGGAGATGTGTGAGACATTAACAGTCCGCCGTGATTTCGTTCTTATTCGTTGTTGCGAGTCCTTCGTTGCAAACGAAACCTCCCTCTTATGAAAGTCATCCGGCAAGCACTATGTATCCCTACTTTCACAATGATCCATTTCATCAACAGGAGGCTTGGATTCTTATCAGACCCTCTTCAAGCATGGGCTCATGTCGAGTAACGAAGTCTTGCTGGATCTGTTTAATGCTATGATCCTCAAACCGAAGTGAATTAGACTGACAACGCCGATCCGCTCATCTTCGTATGCGGCTTATTAGTAATAACCCAATGCGTTGGAATAAGTCATCACTGTCATGTTGAACAGTTGCATGTAAGTGTTCTTCATTTCTACGTTGATCTGAACACATCTGGCATATTTCAGCCCCCTCCCCCAACTCCACCCCTGAACTCCTCGTTCCAGCTGCCGCTAAAAGGGTAATAACAATTTCGTACGTTTTATTGAACTGCTAACACGTATATCAGAAAAACGAGTTTTAATTTATCGCGTGTAAATATTCCATTGTCTTTGGTATCATGTTCAAAGTAGAAAAGCACGCTGGAGCCAAATATTCAACATCTGATGACTTTGCGTGACATAGTAAAGCGATACGTCCAGGGGAAAATAGTGCCCTCACGCTGTATGTAGTTCCGCTACTATACCTACTTCATGGCTTGTCCTGATGTCCTGCTGAAGACAACATTTTGATCTGATCTTGTTTTGTCTGAATTCAAACATTCTTTTATATTGAATAATACCTACATGCCTATTGGAAAATGCCATGATTATTTCAGCCTCCACATCATGCTAAGACAATAAAGTAATCACACTCTGATTTGAGCCCTGAGATCGAAATTCCGAAATCAGAGACGTGTCCTTTGAAAATTACATCACATTTCATTAGACAGATGGACCATGGTGGTTTATGGGCGGTGCCAAATAGATTGGCGCCTAAAAGCGCAACGCTATTCTGACACCGTCCTTTAATTAATCTAACGAGCAAAAGAAATGTGACATTTTTGGAATCATCCGATGATTAAAACAATTTCGCATTTCCCGGCTTTTGCTCCTTAGTATATCATGATCGACCTATCCTATGACGTGTTGCACCAAGGCTAGAAAGATATACCGTTAGGGGGAAAAAAAGGGGAGAGCACACTTACCTCGCTGAACACTCCGCAGGCAATGTCGCATATACCCAGGCAACGTGCGTACAAAAAGCATCTCACATTCGACACACGCGGTATATCTCGGTTTACACCACGACGAATGGTCGCTCATAGCGTTTCGTCCAATCAGAGCGAGTGTCTCAAACTGTGACTGTCTCAGAGTGTTGATGGTCTATGCCACTTGCAGTTTCCTGTTGTTCTATTTTCCCAGCAAGTAAAGAAAGGGGTAATAGATACGCCGCACGCGCATGCGGTTCGCAGGATTGGAGTCCAGTTTCCGCTGGTCCATAGAAATGTAAGTCAATCTCTTTTCCCCGCGAAGTTGTCTTGTTGCGGACGATCGTTCGGCGGCCGGAAAAGACGCATAACTACACGTGTCTTTTGGCCGCCACGTGGTGTCGTGAGTAGCAGACAAGGGGATGAACAGTCATTAAAATCGATTATAGGACTGACTTGCGAGGACTCAGTTGCGCTCTCTTCCCCCATAGAAAACCACAAATCTGTATTAATCCCTTGACTACCGAGTTAGTCTGTCATCCATACGTACAGAGCGGCCATGAGCATCATTTCCGCGGTGTTCAATTAACATGCTGTGTGAATTATTATCCTGTTTTTCGTAGCGGGAAATAAATACTTTGATTTGTGTGCGTTTATTCGAACAGTTTTATTGAGCCATTCAACAGTTTGGATTGGACGATGTATGGTCCAAGTATATAATTATTTTCATACGTCACCAGGAATGACCCAAATTAACAGGGCGTGTTGCCAGAGAATTTGCTGGCCGCGCAAGGTCCACACATGTCCCAGTCATATTCTGTCCGAACCCCACATCCCCTTTGGTCGCGGTGATTCCTAGTGTTAACTCATTCTACCACAGACACACCACAGCAAGATAAGGATCGACCATGATAGTTCAAGGGTGATGCCAGAATACCTTGGCGCCTATGGGCGCCAAGCTATTCTGGCACCACCCTTGAACTATCATGGTCGATCTGTGTCCTGCACTAGAGAGCTATCTTCAGAGGACAACGGCAAAATTTGGGGATTTCGGTGTTGGGGTAGAATGAGTTAAACAAAATGGCAAGGTGTATCAGCGCTTTGCGTGTCAGTATCGGTTTTTCGTCGCGATGATTCAGCGACTAAAACCGCTACCGACACGCAAAAGGTTAGATAGAGTCTTTAGCTGCGAGGAATGCCCATTTAAATGCGTTTATCAGCGATCATGCCTAGGCTATAGTACAGAACAGCATTGCGTGAGGTTAGCCTCTGTCTGTGTCTTGACCTTTTGCTATGAGCCGGTTTAGATTACCTGTTGACTTCACTGTTATGTTTGTATGATTGTCAACGGCGGGGATACAAGTCTTTAGCTGAAATGAAATCGAAATTGAAAGTGCCGCTTTTCACGCGTTGACAGAATTTGCCTTTTTAAAATCTACCCACCTAAGAGTCAGACAGGTATGACAGAGCGCGTGACTGTGACACCATTTCTATTGCGACACACGAAATATCCGCATGCACACGCGATTTCTAATTTGTGGACATAAACCAACATGGAGCAATATCACGGGTACTTGTCGGCGCCGGTTGATTTGAGAGTGGTCA